>PVKU01000259.1:212051-498009 GCA_004027475.1 Anoura caudifer | reverse complement strand
GGTCACAAATTAGATGAACAAATGAAGGCTACAATAAGTGAAATGAAGAAAAACGCATAGGGAACCAATAGTGATGGGAAGGAAAACTGGGACTCAAATCAATGGTGTGGACCAGAAGGAAGAAAGAAACAACCAAACAGAAAACAAGTAAGAAACAAGAATTCAAAAAATGAGGAGAGGCTTAGGAACCTCCAGGACATCTTCAAACGTCCCAACATCCGAATTATAGGGGTACCAGAAGGGGAAGAGGAAGAGCAACAAGTAGAAAACTTATTTGAACAATTAATAAAGGAGAACTTCCCCAATCTGGCAAAGGAAATAGACTTCCAGGAAGTCCAGGAAGCTCAGAGAGTCCCAAAGAAGGTGGACCCAAGGAGGAACACATCAAGGCACATCATAATTACATTAGCCAAGATTAAAATGAAGGAGAGTATTCTAGAAGCAACAAGGGATAAAGACAGAGTCACCTACAAAGGAGTTCCCATCAGACTGTCAGCTGATTTCTCAAAAGAGACCTTGCAGGCAAGAAGGGGCTGCAAAGAAGTATTCCAAGTCATGAAAGTCAAGGACCTACATCCAAGATTGCTCTATTCAGCAAAGCTTTCATTTAAAATGGAAGGGCAGATAAAGTGCTTCTCCGATAAGGTCAAGTTAAAGGAGTTCATCATCACCAAGCCCTTATTATATGGAGTATTAAAGGGACTTATCTAAAAAAAGATAAAAAAATATGAGAGTAAAAAGATAACAAACTCACAATTATTAACAACCACACCTAAAACAAAAGTAAACTAAGCAAACACTAGAACAGGAACAGAAATACAGAAATGGAGATCACATGGAGGGTTAGCAACAGGGGAGTGGGAGGAGGAGAAAGGGGGAAAGGGTACAGAGAATAAGTAGCATAGATGGTGAGTAGAAAATAGACAGGGGGAGGGCAAGAAGAGTGTGGAAAAAGTAGAAGCTAAAGAACTTATGACACATGGACATAAACTAAAGAGGGGGAATGTGGGTGGGAGGGGTTGTGCAGGGTAGAAGGGAATGATGGGGAGAAATGGGATAACTGTAATAGCATAATCAATAAAATATAATTAAAAAAAGAATTGACTCTGCATGTTAGAGACAAAAGAATAACAACAAAAAAACCCACAAAAAAATATTAAAGAGGAAACAGATTTTTCATTGTCATATCATGGAAACCAGGACAAGAATTGTGTAGTCCTGGTCTCCTGAGGAACTGGAACTGGAAAGTCTTTAAGAACTGAGTCAGTTTCTGCTACCATTTCTTTCTCCATGTCCCCATCTCCGTTCTCTTCTGTTTCTCTCTCTGCGTGTTGGCTTCCTCTCTTCTCCTTATCACCTGGTCCATCCTGACTGCCCGCAAAATGGTACCTTCAATGACAGTGTCTTTATTACCTTAAAAATCTAGAGCCATGACCAACTGTACCTTTTCATGACCTGAGTTACAGTTTCTGGGGAGAGAGAATTCTGGGTTCTTGATCAGGCTCTGAATTGTTTTCTTTTGGGTCAAGTGTCCATCCTTTGATCACATAGCTATGGCAGTGGGTGATAGGGTAAGGGAGCTGTGACTGGACACCTCCAGGACTTTACACTAATTTGGTAGATAGGTTCTCAGGGAAAGAGGTATAGGCTGATGAGAGTCCCAAAATTTGTATATACAGCAGGTCATTTCATTCAAGCTAATTTTGTTATAATGTTGATGAGATGCCATAGGAACTTAACTTTTGTTTATATCAATTAGCCTGTGGTAAGTTGATTTCATTATACATCATTTTGTTTAAAGTTGCAGAACCTACTGATGATGTTAGGTGAACACTTATTGTACTAACTTGTATCAGAAAATATTAAAGTAGTGTCATAAAAATAATAGCACAAATACAAAATGTAAGTACAAGGACAGCTCTACTCAGAAGTAAAGTTGGCCTTTTTTCTGAAGGTGATGTCCATTGTCAGTATGTAAAAGTCAGAAAATTGTGCCTCTGGGGATTTTAACTTTCTGCATTGTGTATTCTGAAGTAATCTTTTGTGTTATCTTCTATTTTTGGAATGAGAAGAAAATCAATAAAAATACCAAGTAAAACAATGCCAAAAAAAGAAAAATCAGAAATACTGAAATATAAAAAGCATAATAATTTGAAAAAAACATTAGTTTCATGTAATTAGATTAATATGTTAATATGGGGGAAATGTGAAGAGATGAGGCTTAAAAGACTATGAGGGACAGGATTGGGAATAGTGTGTAAGCCATAAAAGGAATTTGCTTTTTATTTGTAGACAGTGGGGAGCAATTTAACAATTTTATATAATGAAGTAATTTGAACAGTTTTTAGCACATAAAGTTTTAGTGCTTTTTCTTTATGCTATTAAAGTAAGATTAACAGAGGATGTACTTCAGTTTTGTAAAATACTTTAGTTCTAAACACTGTAAGTGAATGCCTGTCAGTTGTAAGTAGTAGTTTAAAAGATAGGAGAATATAGAAATTTGATGTAGTAATTGAGATTAGTACTTAGTGTGTTTTGAAACAGCCCTGCCACTAAGTAGTTGGTAAAAATGTGTAATATTGAGGTAGTATATTATGCTATCGAGCACAACCAAATTGCATGGGTTGGAATCGCATCCTTGCTTTCCACTATATTTTCAATCTTGGGCAAAATACTTAACTTCTTTGAGCCTTGGTTTTCTAATCTATAAGTTGAGGATATATAATACTTAGCATATGGAACTAACATGAAGTTAAATGACTGCCTCTGTGTGTGTGTTTTATTATAGGTATGTAGACATAATTATTCAATAATGTAGATTAGTTGACTTATAATGAACATTATAAGTCAAATAATGAACATTAAATGTGTACTTTTGCTTCTGCTATCTGATTTGTAGTAGAAGGCATTTTATTAAATAAATTATATAAACATGTAAGGATAATGTGAGTATAAAATATCAAAACGTATCAGTTACTATCTGATAATAACCACCTGCTGGATTTCAAATTTTTTCCTCAGCATATAAGACTGAAATAATGAATTTAAGTGTATTTAACTTAGTGTTTTCTCTTTTACAGTTTATCAGAGAAGATATGAAATATAAAGATGCTACTAAAAAACACAGCCATCTGCACCGAGAAGATAAGCACATAACTGTTGAGGATTTGTGGAAACGATGGAAGACATCGGAAGGTGAGAGTATTTTTTTTAAAATATATTTTACTGATTATGTTATTATAGTTGTCCCATTTCCCCCTGCACTCCCCTTCATTCCCCTTCCCCCCACATCCCCCCCTTTATTTCATGTCCATGTGTCGTAAGTTCTATAGCTTCTACATTTTCCATACTATTCTTACCCCACCCTGTCTATTTTCTACCTACCATCTATGCTACTTATTCTCTGTACCCTTTCCCCCTCTCACCTCCTCTGATTGCCCTGTTGCTAACCCTACATGTGATCTCCATTTCTGTGATTCTGTTTCTGTTCTAAGTGTTTGCTTAGTTTGTTTTTCTTTTTGATTTAGGTGTGGTTGTTTATAATTGTGAGGTTGCTGTCATTTTACTGTATGTGTTTTTTATCATCTTTTTCTTAGATAAGTCCCTTTAACATTTCATATAATAAGGGCCTGGTGATGATGAACTCCTTTAACTTGACCTTATCTGGGAATCACTTTATCTGCCCTTCCATTCCAAATGAAAGCTTTGCTGAATAGAGCAATCTTGGATGTAGGTCTTTGACTTTCATGACTTGGAATACCTCTTTTCATCCTCTTCTTGCCTGTAAGGTCTCTTTTGAGAAATCAGCTGACAGTCTGATGGGCACTTCTTTGTAGGTGAGTCTGTCTTTATCCCTTGCTGCTTCTAGAATTCTCTCCTTTATTTTAATCTTGGCTAATGTAATGATGATGTGCCTTGGTGTGTTCCTCCTTGGGTCCAAGTACTTTGGGACTCTCTGAGCTTCCTGGAAGTCTATTTCCTTTGCCAGATTGGGGAAGTTCTCCTTCATTATTTGTTCAAATACATTTTCAATGTCTTGCTCTTCCTCTTCTCCTTCTGGCACCCCTATAATTCGGATGTTGGAACATTTAAAGATGTCCTGGAGGTTCCTAAGCCTCTCCTCATTTTTTTGAATTCTTGTTTCTTCCTTGTTTTCTGTTTGGTTGTTTCTTTCTTCCTTCTGGTCCACACCATTGATTTGAGTCCCAGTTTCCTTCCCATCACTATTGGTTCCCTGTACATTTTCCTTTATTTCACTTAGAGTAGCCTTCAGTTTTTCATCTAACTTGCGACCAAATTTAACCAATTCTGTGAGCACCCTGATGACCAGTGTTTTGAACTGTGCATCTGATAGGTTGGCTGTCTGTTCATTGCTTAGTTGTATTTTTTCTGGAGCCTTGATTTGTTCTTCTGTTTGGGCCTTTTTTTTTTTTTGTCTTGATGTGTCTGTTATATAGTGAGGGGTGGAGCCTTAGGTGTTCACCGGGCAGGGCAACCCCAGTCGCTGGGTTGTCACGCTGTATGTGGGAAAGGGGTGGAGAGGGAACAGTGGCGCTTGCTCAGCTCTGTGCCAGATTTCAGTCACTTTCCTGCTACCCACAAGCAAACTGGGTCCGTCTGGTGCTGATTCCTGGGTGGATGGGCCCGTCTATTTGTGTACATTTTAAGACCCGGTGGGTCTCTCCAAGGAACTCTCCTGTGAGGCTGGGAGTCTTCTGGGAGTCTCTCCCAGCACCTCAACCCCTACAGGTGTTTTCAGTCGGTGTTTTGAGGCTTTATTTCCTTGCGCTGAGACCCTGGGTTGTGCAGTCTGTCTTGCTCCCCAGTTTCACCTGGTTTATCCGCACGTGAATGTTGGACCACCTGGTCAGCCAGCTGCCAAGTGCGCCATGCCCCTCCAAAACTGCTGCCTTGCTGGGTCAACTTGTTGCCACCTTGCATGCCCTGGGGTCTGCCAGCCACTGCTTTGCTGATCCCTCTCTACCCGGATGCCAGGCTTCACCCCACCTACTGGTCTGGATGAATGTGTCTACTTTAACTCCTTGGTTGTCCGACTTTTCCATACAGTTCAATTTTCTGTTGGTACTGCTTGTTTTTTGTTTCTAAATTGCTGTTGTTCTTATTTTCGTTGTGCGAAGAGGCACAGTGTGTCTACCCATGCCTCCATCTTGGCCGGAAGTCCGGAAGGTGAGACTATTTTAGTGACCTAGGTCTCTTCCCTGCTTCTCTGCCTGCTTAGCCATTGTTAACTCACGGATTGCGTATGATCTTACAGAAGATCAAAATAACATTTCTGTGCAGATATTTACATTTTAGTAAATAATTATTTTATCAAATAAATATATGGATTCCAAAGTTTTCTTTTTAGTTATGGAGAAGAGTTTCTAAAGTGTTTAGATGACTAGGAACTTGTAAGCTTTTCCTAAAATAAACCCTTAATGAAGTTTCTAATATTTGCCTGATAAAGTTGCATAGTTTATATTTTATTCCTTTTTCTTAAGTCCTCAAGCTTACTTACAGACAGTAATTGTTTGGGGCAGGAAAAGTGTATTACCTGAAAGCTCAACTTGATCCCTAAAAATAGAAAGCTACTTAATTTTTTTAAAAGCCTATTAAGGTTATTATTACTTTTTTTGAGTAACAGAGTCAACCAAAATGTCTAATGTTTCTGCGCTTTTACCAAAGTCAAATAATTATGTTGTAGCATATGTTTTTCTCTTCAAGTTTGAACAATAAAATGAAATTAAAAGGAAGCTGGAACGGATTACCAAGTAGGAGTATAAAGAAATAATGAAGTTTACTAGACTGTCAATGGTAATGTTTTGAAATGGGAAAAATAAGGAAAACTACTCCAGTAATGCTCAGTACTTTTATCAATGTAGAAGACTTATAGCTTGCTTATATATTTTTTTTCATTTTTTTAAAAAGAGGCATGTATTGCAGTATACTAGAAAGGAGGCAAAAAATACATACCACTAACTTCAGTGAAAGATATATAGGCTTTAGAAATTTGTCTGTGTATTTCCCCATACCACTTTTAAGTACCATGAACTTGAATAAGAACAGGAATAAATGAGTATAAATTACATCAGGCAAAGTGCTAGAATGGTAGAAAACTCAGAAAGACTCTGCATGAAATATCATGGCAATATGTAGATGCTACTGAAGGAATTGGAGATTTATTACTGCTACTAGTATATTTTAGATTTCATGTATCTGATAAGTTGAATGGAATTCACTGAAACATTTTTTTTTAATAAAGGAAAAAAATTTTGACCACTTTTTATCACTTGATATGCTACCACCTAGTTCAGTCCCCATCTCTTGCTTGGGTAATTGCAGTAGCCACTTAATGGTCTCCTTGTATATACTTGGGCTCTGCTGTAGTCTGTTCTTCATTTAGCAGAGTAACTTATTTAAAACATAAATCATATCTGCTCAGTACCCTACAGTGACTCAGAGTAAAAGCCAACATCTTTACAAAGACCTGTAAGCTTCTACATGATCTGCCTTATACTCCCACCCTCTTATCTGTCTTCCTGTCCATCTTCCTCACCCACTGAGCTCTATCCTAGTTGGACTCTGCTATTCTGCAACTGTAGAAATGCAGACACCCTCATGGCTAACTCCCTTACCACTTTTATTAAAGTCTATCAAGGCTATTCTCTCTTGAGGCCCACCCTGACCCCCCTATTTAAAACTGCAGAGCACACCCCCACCCCTGTTTGTTGTCGCTCTTGACCTCTGTTTCTCAGCTTCACGTTTTCCCCCCTGTATTGTGTATTACCTTCTAACATATTATAAAATTGACTTTTTATTGTGTTTGTCTCTTTTCTCTCTCTCCCCTGCCCCCAAGAATGTAAGCCAGGGTTCTTTGTCTATTTTGTTTATTAACATATCCAAAATCTAAGGGGACTCTCTGTCCTTCAACTTCATTTTGGCTTCTTGTCCTAGTGAGCTTGGTGAGATATTTTGTGATCTATGAGAATGTTGGTTTTTTTTTTTTTTTTTTTTTAAGGCCTTTTCGAATTGAAAAGCCTCTTAATCTCTTTTTCCCAAGGTTTTTCACCTTGATTTCCACCCTGTAAGATTTTACCATTATGATAATGAGAAGATTTCCCCCTAAGTTTTCAAAGAATTGTCCTAAATTATCTGATTTCTGCTTCCTTTTTGCTGAAGCCCATCTCTTCCATAATCGTTTTAGGGAATTAGTGTGTAGGAGGAGTTGTTTTAGTACTCCTACTAAAACAGCATCATGAAGGGGAAGAAAGAGAAATCCAGTGAAATAAACCTCCACCAGAAGCTTTATAGTAACCTAATTCTGAGTAGCAGAGTAGGTCTGTCTAGTATGTGCCAAGCAGGCATCGGAGCCTGGATATTAAAGATGAGTTAAACATGTCTGTGGGATGTAAGGAGTAAATAGCTCAGTAGGAAGACAAAGTACATAATTAAAATATATGTTAAGTACAATAATAGAAATAAGTGTAGGATATAGAGATAGCTCACAGAAAGGAGTAATTAACTCTCTGGAAATTGTGTTTGGGATAAGCTGTGAGGGGTGAGCAGGAGTTCTGGAAGGGGATAATGAGGTAGACCACAAACAGTAGCCCTCTCATGGCTCCTTCTTTAGTTACCTGAACATTTGCTAGAAGTGGAAGTGGAGGTGACATATGTACTTTAGGAAGTATGTGGGCTTTCAAGCCATACACATTTAACTCTTGGTCCTTTTGTTTATGAGAATTAAGACATTGGGCACATTTTAAAAAACACAGAATGTAATTCTTTTGTGGTATAAATGGGTAATGAAGGAAAAGAGACTGGCATAATTCCTGGCAATACCTGGTAGGCAGTAAATGTTCACTTATCCTTATAATAAAACTGAGTAAACCAAAATGTTCAGCTGCATTTAAAGTTTTGTAAGGTTTTAGATTCAGTCTTAAAATGTTAATAAAATGAACAAATCTATTAGGCTAAATACCATTGTAGTATATAATTTTCTGGAGGGTGAAATGCATCCAAGATCTTTGTGGAATGTTGTCAGCTGATGAAAAGTAAAATTGTGTTATGCAGAAATTGGTCCTGATTTCACATAGAAAAATTTCAGTGTGACCCGATTTTTTTTTTTTTTTTTTTGGTTTCTAAAGAGAATGCTTGGTCAGTTTGCACATGGCCACAGTCCAGTGCCAGTGAAAGCCATTTAAAAAACTAGTATTATATTTCAGATAGATTTTGAGAAACTGGATATGCTGTTAGAATTGCTGAATGTAATTAAATATATAATGAAGGAAAATGTAGATAAAAAATGATTGGTTAGGCCCTGGCTGGTGTAGCTCAGTGGATTGAGCGCAGGCTGCGATCCAAAGTGTCGCCAGTTTGATTCCCAGTCAGGGCACATGCCAGGTCCCCATTTGGGGCCAGGTGAGAGGCAACCACACATTGATGTTTCTCTCTCTCTTTCTCCCTCTCTTCCCCTCTCTCTAAAAAAATAAATAAATAAAATCTTGAAAAAACAATGATTGGTTATGTATAAGATTTAGGGATCATGGAAGATAAACACTGATTAATGTATAGTTTTTAAAAAGATAACTCATTGGGTTAAATATTATAACATCTGACAAGCATGAAATAATCTTTCCATCTTGTTCAGCAATGGGTCTTACCTTACCTAACTAAGGTCATTGTGTAATTTTCGGCTACAAATTGAATAGGTATTTTGAAATTTTGCATAAGATTTAAATTTTCTTGGATGAAAAATTTAAAGTAACTGCTCTGGCTGGGTAGCTCAGTTGGTTAGAGTATCGTCTGCATACCCCAAGGTTGTGGTTTGATCTCCGGTCAGGGCACATACAAGAATCAACCAATGAATTCATAATGAGTGGAACAACAAAAATCGATCGATGTCTCTTTCATTCTCTCTCCCTCCGTCCCTCCCTCCCTCCCTCCCCCCTCCTTTCCTTCCTTCCTCTCTCTCTCTCAAAATCAATAAATACAATTTGAAAAAACAAATTTAAAGTAACTAAAATTGCCTGAGAAATGAGAGAGGTAGGCATTTTAATAATGGATGTTTTCAAGTTCATGTAAAGCTTAGTCAGAGAGAAAATGACTAAGTATTTTCTTCTGTTTAGGAAAATGAAAATGTAAATGTTACGTAAAAGAAAATGTAACGGAAGAAATTCCTGGGCATGGGTGTTAAATTTCTATAAGTAAGGAGGATTTATAAATATTTTCTTTATATAGATTCTTAATATTTATAAGGATTTTCTTCTGGGTGTGAAAGTGTAGTTGGACTTTTAAATATTAATAAAATGGACCAGCTTTTTTAGGTGTTACGCTGTTGGTTATAGTGAGACTGGAATAAAGAAAAAGTAAAAGGATCAATGTATATTGTTTAGCATTATCAGAAGAGTAACTCAAAATCTAGGCCTTCCAGTCAATAAGGTAGCATTATCTTTGTGATACCAACAACAGAATATTTATTTGCATAATTACAATATACATAGCAGTCACTGTTGTAGGACAGAAGGAAGTATAAGACAAGGCCTTTCTCCTCAAGGAGCTCATATTATTGTTACATGATCACAGATAAAATAGTAAATAAGAATTCAAGAAGGTTTGATTAAATACTAGGTAAGTGGTATTGTTAGAGTCAGTGTATGTGAGACAAGACTAAATTAGTGTTTTTAATATTTGTCTTTTGCTATTAATATGTAGTACTTAACTTTTCTGTGTCTTAGTTTCATCATATGATAAATGGGGTAAAAGACATCTACCACATCAAATTGTTGAGGATGAAGTGAATTTGTACAAGTGCTTAGAACAGGGCCTAGCACGTAGCAAGTACTCAATGACTGTCTCTTGTTCTGTAAGGCAAATGCGAACATGGCACGCGTAGGGAATGTTGGAGGCTGACATTGCTGGAAGAGGCATCTGAGTTCGGAAATAGTAGAAAATAGGGTCAGTTAGAGAGGGAGACCAGACTATTGAGCCTTGATGCTTAAACCTGTGGAGCTGCTCCAAGAGTGGCAAGTAAGATTTCACTCATACACCAACGCTTCCAAGTGATAGTGGTTGCCTGGAGCACTGTATTAAGGAAGCCTAATTTACGTCTGGTCTCAGTAGCAAAAAAGGATATATATAGTAGAAATTATTGGTTAGCAATATTTACTATGTATGTGAGAGGTGATAGCATATTTTGGCAATTTTATCATCATTGTATTAAGTATCAGGAGCTATTACAGCTTCTTGTTTTAGCAAGCCTGGTATCAAAGTTACAGGAAAAATTCACTATAGGTAAGAAGACTAGCTTTGAGCTTAATATAATGGGGCTTTGAGTGGGAAGAATGAAAAATTATGAATTGTAAGAAATGTTTTAAAGGAACATTTGACTCAACTTTTCCACTCAGGATGAATTCCATTTTTTTTCCTGCTTGTGATGTCGGACCCATTTAGCTTGAGGCAAATCATTTAACTGATTCATATAGTGACTTTTTTTTAAGTAAATGGTTATTAATGAACAAGGCATTGTCCTAGGTACTGAAGATAAATAGATGAAAAATATGTTTTCTGTCCTCCACCTGTTGACAGTCTTATTAGAGAGAGGTCTATTAACAAGTAATTAAAGGATGTGATATGATCTATTATCAAGATATGTAGTAGGCACTGTGGGATAACAGAGTAAGAAGTATGTTACTGTGCCTACAGAGGTCAGGTAAGGCCAGAGGAATTAGTTGCATTAAGGGTAATTTACTTTTAATCTCTTGTTACCTCTCACCAGGAGACACTTTGCTAGTTTTATAGCTTTCAGGATATTTGTAGTTAATATAGAATATTTTAAAAATACTAGACTCTGCATATGCTTTAAATATTTGTGTTGTTTTACTAACACAGGATTTTAATACTTTTCCAATTTTTACACAAAATTGTTGGAAAAACAATCATATGATATTGTTGTTGTTAAACAACAACAACAAAATTGTTAAACAACAACAAAATTGTTGTTAGTGGGCTCTGTAAAGGTAGTGAGTTTTTATTGTCCTCAGAAAGCAGTTTCTATAAGGGAAGGCCTATTCTTGAGGCAGTCTAGTTTCAGAATGACAATGCCATTATTTGTACTATTAACAAAAGTCTTTTATAGTCATAGTTTCTTGTATGTAGAGAACAGATGACTCAAATATGTTGCTCATTTACTCTACCAACCAACATTTAAGTGCAGATTTTCCCAGCTATCTGAAAGTAAAGTATTCCTATGAAACCTTTTATAAGCAGAAATGGAGAAAAGCAGAGAAACAGTTACCATTACTTTATGTGGAAAAATTTTTGAACATTTTCAGACCACAAAAATAATCTACCAAATCATACAAATAATATGCATTAAATCTAAATAACGCCAATATACAGTAAAAACAGGAATGATACACAAATGTACATTTCATGCTTTGTACACCCATCTATTCACTAAAGCAATAGACCTACTTTCCACTTTATATCTTACTGTTTGCCAACTAAAAGAGCCTGCTTTGCTATTAGCAGAACCAACAGTAATTTTGGTAGCTTTCAAGATTCCTTTATCTCTGTGTGTAAATAGTGCTGGTGATAGATGCAGGCAAGTTCAGTGGATGCACAATGTCTTTATCTCATTCACCACAATCATAATGCTTAGTTACAAGTCCAGTTTTATTTTATGTGTAACGGCCTTGTGAGATCTTTTAGGGTTTTCTGATACATTAGAACATTCTGTGCTAAAGGATATTAGCACAATATTCTGTAGAATAAGTCAAGGTGAAGCACAGAAGTTCACAGACACAGTTCAAAGCTGTGGTGGCCTGATGCTGAGATGCTGAGTGTGGTTCCTGGGAAGGAACCTGGTGGTGCCACTCTCATTCCTCAGGTGCCTCTATTAGCTGCCAAACAAACACCGAACACTATTTTCGTTTTTCACCCCTTTCTCATAAAAGCAAAAATCCTTTTCCGATTTCTTTTGGTTGTTGAAGCATGTACTCTTTTAGGTCTTTCATAAATGCAAAGTGGTGAAATGAGAACCTTTGGAAAATGGGGGGATACCTGCTTGCTTAATGTGGGTTTTTTTCCCAGAAGAATTGCATAAATGTTCAGTGATTTGCAAATTATTTGATCAATTTGCAAAACTCTGTATTAATCAGAATATATTTCTGTATTTTGTATAAAGTATGTCCTTTATTTCTTTATAATTAAGCAGCATTGTTTTTATTATAAAATTATCTAAATGAATTTAGGGAACTCACAGTAAGTTTTTAATCTTTCTTGATTATCATCCTGTGTTAGCATCTTGGTCTCTGTTCTCTTCATTTCAGATTTATTCATGTAGGGTTAACTGGTTTTTTGTTTTTTGTTATAGTAGTTGTGTTCTATTTCTCTTTGATTATTGACACTTTTACTCTTTAAGGACTTTAGGAGATGTAGGGTCATTGTATATACTGATTTGCTAGGATTAATTATACCTTTGTAATTTATGGAAGATACTTGACATTGAGACAGTTTGGTTTCCTTTTATGGATCTTTCTTGGTTTATTCTGAAATAGACCACCTCTCATAATAGGATGCAGAGACCAGCTGCCTATCGCATTTCTCTGTCCTTTGGGTCTAGCAAATCTGACAGTTACTGTGCTGTGGCAACACATGAGACAGATAATGTGATCCTCATTTTCTCAAATAATGAATTTTCTTTTTTAAAAATTATATTTTATTGATTATGCTATTATAATTGTCCTGATATTTTCCCCTTTGCCCCCTCCACTCAGCACCCCAGATTCCCTCATAATCCCTGTACTTTTGTTTGTATCCATTTGTCATGCATAAAAGTTCTTTGGCTACTCCCATTCCTATACTGTACTTTACATCCCTGTTGCTATTCTATAACTACCTGTTTGTACTTCTTAATCCCCTCACCTCTTCATCCATTCCCCCAAACCCTCCTCCCATCTGGCAGTCATCAAAATGCTTTCTGTATTCATGATTCTATCTCTTTTCATTTGCTTAGTTTGTTTTTTAGATTCAGTTGTTGATAGATGTGTATTTGCTACTTTATTGTTCATAGTTTTGATCTTTTTAAAAAATAAGTCCCTTTAACATTTCATATAATAATGGTTTGGTGATGATGAACTTCTGTAGTTTTTTCTTGACTGGGAAGCTCTTTATCTTCCCTTCAGTTCTTACAGATAGCTTTGTTGGGTAGAGTAATCTTGGCAGTAAGTTCCTGCTTATCGTGGTTCTGAATATTTCTTGCCAGTTCCTTCTAGCCTACAGTTTCTTTTGAAAAATCAGCTGACAGTCTTATGGGAACTCTCCTATAGGTAACTAACTCCTTTTCTCTTGCTGCTTTTAAGGTTCCCTCTTTATTTTTAACCTTTGGCATTTTAATTATGATGTGTCTTAGTATGGGCCTCTTGGCATCCATGTTGTTTGGGACTCTCTGTGCTTCCTGGACTTGCATGTCTATTTCCTCTACCAAATTATGGAAGTTTCCGTTTACTCTTTTCACTATTTTTTCAAACAGATTTCCAATTTCTTGCTCTTTTCCTTCTCCTTCTGGCATTCCTATGATGTGAATGTTGAAATGCTTGAAGTTGTCTCAGAGGCTGTTTATACTATTCTAATTTTTTTTGTATTCTTTTTTTCTTTTTCTTGTTCTGATTGGTTGTTTTTTTTTTTGCTTCCTTATGTTCCAAATCATTGATTTGATTATCGACTTCATCCACTCTACTGTTGTTACCCTGTAAATTCTTCCTTATTTTAATTAGTCTATCTTTTGCTTCTGATTGGATTTTTTTATGCCGTTGAGGTCCTCATTATGTTCCTTGAGCATCCTTAAAATCAGTGTTCTGAACTCTGCATCTGATTGCTTATCCCTTTTATTTAGTTCTTTTTCTGGAGTTTTGATCTATCCTTTCATTTAGGCCATGTTTCTCAGTCTCCTCATTTTTGGTACCCTCTCTGTGTTTGTTTTTATGCATTAGGTAGAGCAATTAATGTCTTCCAGGCTTAATGTAGTAGGTGTCTTATAGGGTCCAGTGGCATAGCCTCCTGTATCACCCAAGCCAGGTACTTGAGATGTGCTCTCCATGTGGACTGTAACACCCTCCTCTTGTAGTTGAGCCTTGATTGCTGTTGACAGGTCAATGGAAGGGATTTTCACAGGACAGTCAGCTGCAAGGGCTGGTTGTAACTACTGAAACACCAACCTTTGCCATCCTTGGATGATCAGCTGTGCTGGCACAGGGTGGTGGTGCTTGTATGTGGTCTGTAGTTGTCTACTGTGTTTGCAGGCTCTGGGGTATCCTAGATGGTGCAGGCCAAGGTCAGCCCCACCTGTGTTCTGCCTGGGGCCACCCTGCATGAGCTACAAAGCTATCTCCAGATAGCTGCTACCTTTGCTGGGTTTGGAACTTCCTAGAAAAAGCCAAACTGTAAACCTAGGCTAGCTACTGCTAGTGTCGGGCCTGGGGCCACTTAGCCAGAGGTATGAAGACTGGGGTCTCACTGAGGCAGGCTGTTGCTTGCTTGAGAGAATTTAGGAAGTTGTGAAGCATGAGCCAGGACCAGCCAATCATATGGAAAAGCCACTGTTAACAGCTTGGGTGGGTCCATAAGTTGGGTAGGGCAGAGACTCAGGGGTTCTCCATGGTAGGAACAACAATGTTAGCCAGATTGAGGGAGTCTCAGATATGGCACCCACTTGCTGACTCTGTGTCTCTGTGTGGGGAGGGTTCAGAAAAGGGAAATAGCCTCTGCCTGCCTTTCTGTCTGGTGGAAAGCTGTCCCCCACCTCTCACCTTGATGCCAGACACTCCCATTCCTCCTTGTATGCCACTAGTACCTTTTAAGCTGCTTACCTCAGTGCTGGAGATCAGAGGGAAGTGAAGCTGAGTAAATCCATGTACAAGTACTTTAAGAGGCACTGCTTGGAACTCCAGAAGTTTCTTCCACCAACTCAGTCCTCACTGCTTTTTGTACCAGAAGGGCTTATGGGGTTTATAGTGCTTATCTTCCTGGTATTGGAACCCTGGACTGGTGGCCTGTTGGTATGGCTGGGACTCCTCATTTTTGAGATGCCCCTCCCGAATGAGCAGGTGTGAGACCTGCCCGTTTAGTGTCTCCATGTCTCTGCTCCTCCTACCAGTCTGGATGGATGTGGTTTCTTTAATTCTGTAGGGTCAGACTTCCATCCAGCTCAATTTTTGATGGTTCTGTACAATGGTGGTTGTGTAGTTTAGTTGTAGTTTTGATGTGGTTGTGCAAGGAAGTGAGCGTGTTTATGCATCCATCCTGACTGGAAGTCTAATAATGCATTTTCCAGTATGTAATTCATCATGTAATGATGAAGCTTTTCTTATAATTTGAGGAAGTACTGCACTAAAATTGTTTGTGAATGTGACTTACTACTCTACACCTGAATTATTCTACATTTCTCCTCTGCTACGTTCACAGACTCAAGGGATACTTCAAGTTTGAGGTATATAACAGAACCTTCCGCAGAAGGTAAAAATGAGGGATGTCCACTTTTTACTGTGATGGACTATCTAGAAAACAGTAGGATTCCTTGAACATATTATTATTCTTTCTTCCCTTTCCTCACCTGTTGGGAATCAGTTCCACATGGACGTCTGGTAAATTTTGCTTTACCAGTCCTTGGTTTGAAAAGGGGTTGGGTAGAAGGGACTCTGGTTACAGTTCTGGATATAAAAATTTATGTTATTGAAGGAGATTCACCATATAAAATTCTCCTTGGGGTAGAAGAAGTATTTTATTCCGTATCTTTTGGATAAAGGATTTGTTTGTTGATAATAGTACTCTCCTCTCCAAAGATGGTTACTTGTACAAAATTCTTTTTTCTTTCAAACAAATCTTAAGTTTACTTTAGTCTTTTCTTCTGTTCCATTGAATATTACATAACAGTTTGTAAAAAACTCAACTGTAGACACTATGCAAATTACAAATATAATGGAAATAAAAATTTCAAAGATTAGTTCAATTTGAATGTGAACATAGCTTATTTAAAAAAATTCTAAACATTTCCATAATTCTGGAACACACACACACGCGTGCGCGTGCGTATGTGGTATATTATATAATAAGTGACTCGGAGGGAATGAATGATTAATCACTTAGCATATAATAACGTCTCATACTTTCAAATCTTTTCACTCTGTGGACAGCTACTCTGTTCAAATAGAGTGTTAAATACAACTTATGTCCAACTTTCTCATCTGGTTAAGGTGCTCATTAATAAGAGGTCCTTAATAAACATTCTTCTAACATTTGGCCAGTTTTCTGTTTCTCTCTGTATCACTGTAAATACTACCAGAATATTGAAAATGAAGGACCCTTTAGATATTTTTGATTCACAGTATTTAAAGTCAGCTGCTTACTTTTTGGTTTAAAATTAAGAGTGTAGATTTGTTTGATAAAATGAAGTAGCAAATGCCAGTCTTATTGAAGGAAATTAAGTTTTTACTACCATCATCAATTTTTTCTTTATTGTGTAATTAGTTAAAAAATTATAAAACAGGTGGTTATCACTACACACTTATGACTTCTTAAGGGAGGGCTCTGTTCTAAAACAAAATAACAATGTAGAGTTGTGAGTCACTAACATAAAAGTATCATAAAGTCATATGAATTGAGAGTTCACTAAGAGAATGAAAGAGAAAGAGAATAGCTCTTTGGGAATGCTGCTAATAAGGCAAAAGCAAATCATTAGCTAATGAAGTAAGTAATGGCAGTCAGAGATACGGCAGGTCATTGTGGAAGGTACAATGTCTTGAAAGTTTAGTGAGGAGTTTTAAGAAAGTGATGGATGGTTGTATAGTTGAGGGCCTAGTCTACCATACTGCAAAGTATCTGTTGAGGCTCTTATAAAGAATGTTCTTTTTCTAGGTGTCTATACTAAGAAAAGTTGTATTCCTGAGGAGATGGGAACCCTGTGACTGATTTTGTTTTCTTCCTTGTCTAGTTTTGGTAGCTGTTATTAGATGATCTTCTGTATATTTTGTGTGTGCTCTATCTTAGTTTCATTTTATTTCCTTGGTCCATTAACATCTTGCATGTTTTAGTCTCTCTGTATTACAGTTGACCATTGAACAATGTGGGGATTTAGGGACCCCAGTCCCCCACATAGTTAACAGTCCACCTATAACTTTTGATTACAGTTGTGCCTCACTATCTGCTGGGGATTGGTTTTAGGACCTCCTGTGGATACCAGTATCTCAAGTCCCTTATATAAAATGGCATAGAACAGTGCATGCAGTCTGCTCTCACATCCGCGGATTCCTAGCTGTGGATTGAAAATATGTACTGTTTTCAGACTCTGGTTGGTTGAATTCACAGATGCAAAACCTGGGGATACAGTATATTTATTGAAAAAAATTGTTTGTCAGTGGACCCCCATAGTTCAAACCGTATTGTTCAATGGTCAAATGTGTATCTTTGTAAGCCATTTCTTTTCTCTTTCAGTGCGGGTAGAGGAAAGATGAAAAGTGGCCAGTAGTTCTAATAGGGAAAAATGTGATATATTGGGAAAAAGCCATTAGATTTAGCAAGAAGAAAAGTCATTAACCTTCAGAAAATAAATTTAAATATTTCTTTGGGGAACTGAGTCACATACAGATACAAAATAAGTCTTAAGGTAGATTTAAATGAAAGCAGTCTAAATATTCATCAGCAGGTAAATGGTTAAACAAAATATGGTATATACATACAAGGGAATATTATTCAGCCTTTAAGGAAGGAGATTCTGACATGTGTTACAACATGGATAAACCTTGAAGACATTATGCTAAGTGAAAGAAGCCAATCACAAGAAGGCAAATATAGTATGATTCCACTTATATGAGGTACCTAGAGTAGTCAGAATCGTAGAGACAGGTAGTAAAATAGTGGTCACTGGGGAGGGGGCAGTTAGAGGAGGGTAGTGGGGGATGTTGTTTAATGGGTACAGAGCTTTAGTTTTGCAAGATGAAAATAGTTCTGGAGTTGGTTGATGGTGATGGTTGCACAGTGTAAATACTTACTACCATTGAACTGTACACTTAAAATGGTTAAGGCAGTATATGTATTTTACCACAATAAGAAAATTGTTTAAGAGAATGAGAAGATAGGAAGTAGAGACCCTGAGTAATGCTGTATTTAAGGATAGGCAAGAAGGTGGAGGGAAACTGAATGGTAGTTACAAATGTGTAGTATGATCAAGTAAAGAGTTTACTTAAAAACTGGTAGATCTGACTATGCTTAAAGAAAAAGGGAAGTGCTATACTGACATTTAAAAGATTGAACATTAAAAAAATGTAACTTAGCAAGTACTTTGTTCAAAAAGTACTACCACTATGTATAAGAGTTAGTAATTGGGATTACATCTTATTATATCTTTCCACTTAATGTCTATATTAATTTTGTTCATGGATAATTGTGTTGGTTAATGAATTAAAAAGGTATTAGGCTAACAAGAAATGAATTTAAGCTAATACAGGCAAAAAATTGTTGATAGAATAATTCTTTGTTACTAGATGGCACTTACAGGCATGTCACTAACCATTTTCAAATCCTTCATAGAATGTATTTCTTATGAAGAATTTGAATTAATTTTTAAAAAATATGTCATAATCTTTTTGGAAGGATGGAGGTGGGCTGGCAAAAGGAGAAATGGGAGGGTGAGTAATTAGAGAGGGGAGGCCCAAGAAATTTCCTACCTTTTAAATTTGCTGATATATTTGTTTGGTTTCGGAATAATATATTTTGTAAGAATATAGAACTCTAACATCATTATTTTCCATGTTTTGACCAGTACCAAATATTTTGTGGCAGAATTTTTAAGATAGTGCTACAGCTCTACTACAGTGAATAATAATAGGTTTCTGTGTACTAGCTGCATACCCACTGATCCAGAGCCTGTGACCTTAGCAAAGGTAAGCACATCCCAGATTGCAGTGTGAGATAGTTGAAGATTGATCTGCTTTGGTAATTGTCTAAATTTCTCTTACCTCTTTTTAATGAGCATGCTCAATTGCATGAATCTGGCCGTGACATTAGACTGCATCTCTTTTAGATGTGTAATTGAAAGCTTTTGAAAAAGGAAGGTTGAGTTTTAAGTCAGTGGATATATGTTTTAGGACTGTGTCTAGATTCTTTGAGTGATTTTCAGGAATGCTCAAAGAAGTAATCACTTCAATTTTTAATGGAACCTACACTACATTAAATACTGAAGGCTGAATTTATCACAAAACTAAACGCTTAATAAGGTACTGTGCATAACCGATTGTTCATCATGCTTTGTTGAGTGCCTTGAAATTACAGTATACTGTGTCTTCATTTTTTACTACAGAACTTTATTTTAAAATTTGAGCAGTTTATCTGTTTTAGTAAGTCTTTTTTAATGGTAGAAGATAAAGAGAGATACTCAGATTACCTCATAATGGGAAATTTGTTGTAAGGATACTCTATTATTAATAATTTGATTAATCACAGGTGATGAAAGTCAGATTCTCTTGCTCCATTAATTTGTTAGGTCGTGAAAAATTTCTGTAGTTCTTCTGTGAGATAGGGATTATTCTGAGTTTTGGAGATAAAGCATTGAGAAAAATACATATCCTGTGTTCATGAAGTTAACACTCTTTAGGGAGATGGATTGTGTGTGTGCGTGTGTGTGTGTGTGTGTGTGTGTGTGTGTGTATGCACTCATGTGACTGCTGGAACACATAAGTAATATGATAAAAATAAAGCAGGGTAACTATAGTCAGTGACCAGGTAGGACAAAGGCTATTTAATATAGTCAAAGAAATGGTATTTTGTTATAGATCTGAGTGATGACAGTGAGCCAAGGAAATGTCTGGATGAAGTATATTCCAGGTTTAGGAATCAGTTAGGCTAAGATCCTGTGGCTGGCAAGACCTCCATATATTTCGGGACTGTAGGAAAGCCAGTATAGCTTGGAGGTCATAAGTAATTGTGGGGGGGTGGGGGGAAGGAGACAAATAGATGAGTGAGGTAGACAGGGGCTAGATAGCATAGGATCTTATAGGCCAATTAAAGAGTTCAAGATGTATTGTAGTCATAATGTAAGTGCATTGCAAGTCTAACTCCATTTAGAAGTTTTGAGCAAAGTAGTGATGTGATACATCTTTTGAAAAGATTACTGTAGATACTGCATGGATGTTGGACTCTAGAGGAAGAGGGGCAAAATAGAGTTGAAAGGCCTGTCAAGGCTCTTGTGGTGACATGGTGAGAGGGAGGTAGAGAAAGGTCTGATTTATGATATAGTTCAAAGGAATAGCTGATAGGTTTTACTCTTGGGTTGGATGGGAGTGGGGAGAGGTATTAAGGATGGCACCTAGGTTTTATGTACTTGGAGTATAAAATGTCTTGGAAATAGAAGTGATAAGGTTAAAAAAAGTATGAACAAGCTCAATTTAAGTGGCGGGGGTAATAAATGAAAAAAGGTAAGAAATTACTGAGATCATGATATAAAGAGGTGAAGGACTTACTGTATTTTGCTGTGTATAATGTGCACATTTTTGCCCACATTTTTGAGGGAAAAATTAGGATGTGCATTATACGTGGGTATAGTTACTACATACCATGGGTATAATAATCCCATGTATAATGTGCACAAAAACATGGGTGTGTGTTATACATGACAAAATATGGTAATGCTTAAAGGTCAGAAAGCAGAGGAGGAGCCAGAAAAGAAGTAGTGACCAGTTAGATATGTGGGGAACCAGTTAGATATGTAGGGTCCTAAAAACACATGAAGAACATATTTTAAAAAAGAGGGTACAGTCAGTGTC
This sequence comes from Anoura caudifer, assembly GCA_004027475.1. NCBI lineage: Eukaryota > Metazoa > Chordata > Mammalia > Chiroptera > Phyllostomidae > Anoura > Anoura caudifer. The sequence continues at coordinate 477,196 of PVKU01000259.1, read as the reverse complement.
AACAGCTCAAGTGTCAACAATTCAAATAAGATGACCATTGGATTGGCAAAGTAGAAGTTGGGGTTGTTGGCAAAAACAGTTGCACTGTAATGGGGGATGTGAAAGTCTGATTGAGGTGGATTAAAGAGGAAGTGAATATTTATTGTTGACTTTCAAAACACGGAGAGTAGAAATGGAACTATGATGCCTGAATATAGGTTTGATGTGAAAGAATATTTTGTTTTCGAAAAGATGGAAGATTTTACAGTGTGTTTATATATTAATGAAATGACCCAGTTGAGAAAATCAAACTCTTAATTTTAAAACTATCTTTATTTAATGGGGTGGTGGAGGTGTGTGGTCAGAGGCTGAATCTACTCTGGTTATCTGTGTTTCTGTTTCTCACTGGAGTTTCATTTTATTTTTTTCCACTGCATTTTCTAGAGACTAGCACCATGGCTGCTGGAAAGTTTTAGGTTTGTTTTCCCAAGATCATTACCAAAGAGAAATGAGGAGTCTATCCTGCCTACTCTAGTTAGAAAACATTCAGGTAGTAACTAGCTTAGTTTGTGTGGCCATACCTAGACCTAATGCTGTGACCTCCAGGATGGATTACTGCCTCCTCTGTGATTACTGCCTCCCCTGGCCTTCTGTCCCTGGCGATCATGAGCCTTGGCTCAGAAAACAGAGAGAAGAGGTACTTAGCAGGCAGACAGCTGTAATAGATTGATGAGCAAGAGAAACTAGACTTTGAGAAGAGTAGCTAGAAGGAAGGCTTAAAAGGTTATTTGAGACCCAGGGGTAGGTTTGTGGGTCTAGCAGCATGGGTCACGAGGATTTTCTCTTGTACTTCTTTTGGTCCTACTCAGAATTTTATAATTGAGTATATCATTTCCCAAATATAGATGTCTTATTAAAATCGATTTTGGTATTTTAATGAAATGACTAATGTAGCTCTCAACAGTGGGAACAATATCAGTAAATTCTGTTCCACCTCTTTGCTTTCCAAAATCTTCCTCACTATTATGGATTTTCACTACTACATGGTACTTTTTACTTGGACAAGGTGAAACTCTGACTGCATTCACCCAGGATCCCCAAACATATCTATACTATGTAAGAGGAACATAAGTATTTTTAAAAGCATCATTAAAGGAGCAGAAAAGTGAATTTGATGTGACAGAAACTAGGCACTGTCCATTCTGTCAATTTGAAAATCTTGAGACTGAGATGTCTTCCAAATACTTGTAAGTTCAGGGAATAGATGATTATTGACACATGACCTGAGTACTCCTTAGGTAAACAGTATCCCTCACACTTAAGTAATGTAAGAATACCAAATACTGTTCCCAACTACTATTAATACTTTACTGTATGTTTGAGAATGTGGAAGGTTTTTGCAATGCTGTGTCTTCATGTTGTCCTAGGGTTCTTGTCATTTGAGTTTCTTGTGAATTTTTGCGAAGTGAGGCCTTTTCAATAGAGAAAAAGAACAAATACAACATTAGAGAACCAATAAATATAAAATTTATAAAGCAAATCAGAATTTTGTCTAGGGGGATATGCCTTTATGAAATTACAAAAAGTTTTATTGAATTATAAGATATAGGTAAAAACCTTGCTGTTACCAGTTCTAGGAAAAGCAATTTTTATGTGACCCACACCAGTGGTCCCCAACCTTTTTGGCACAAGAGACTGGTTTCGTGGAAGTCAGTTTTTCCACAGACCAGGGGCACGGGGGTATGGCTTTATAGCCTGCCACCAGATGCAGCTCAGTTGTCACTTGTCACTCACTGATAGATTTTGGTCTCTGTGCAGCCAAACCTCTCTGCAAGTGATAATCTGTATTTGCAGCCACTCATCGCTAGCATCACTGCCTCAGCTATACCTCAGATTACCAGGCATTAGATTCTCATAAGGAGCATGCAACCTAGGTCCCTTGTGTACAATTCACAGTAGGGTTCGCACTCATGTGAGAATCTAATGCCATTGCGCTGATCTGACCAGGAGGTGGAGCTCAGGTGGTAGTGGGAGTGATGGGGTGCAGTTGTAAGTACAGATGAAGCTTTGCTGTGCGGCCCAGTTTGTAACAGGCCACGGACCAGTACCAGTTTGTGGCCTGGGGGTTGCGGATCCCTGACCTAGGCTACCTTATGAAATGATAGTTTTATAGTTTACAGTGCTGAATTTTCTGTATTTTCATGAAAATTTAGATAGTATCTTTTAAAAATTAATTTGATAGTACTAGCAATACCTTTGATTTTTCTTTACATGAATAGCAGAATTCTCTGAAATATCAAATTAGTACAATATATTATAGCATTTATGTAGAACAAAGGCATGTATAGATTACAAATGGCTATGGTGTTTTCTAAAATATAAGAATTTGTTTATGTTGCAAATAAATGGGTTAGGCAGGATTTAGAGATCACTTTTACTGTTTTTAGTTGTTAATACTTCCATTAAAAAATAATCCTTACTTACTAGACAATAAATTATATTGTTTGTGTGGAAAACACATATAAGAAAAGGCAATTTATAATTTAAGAAGAACTCTGAATTTAATTATTTGGTAATAACTCATTGGTTTCTCTCCAACATTGTTTCACTAAAGTTAAGCAGAATTGCTTTTTTCCCATTGGCATAGCTGGGGTCTTGGGGGAAGAAAGTCGAAACTGGCAAGCACTCCAGATCAGGGAAACAAGTCAGTTGCAAGAGAACAAAGAAATACAAAGGAATAGAATTTAGAATTATTAAATAGACAATTAGAAAAAGCAAAGCAAATGCAGAACAGGTTATTTCAACTGCAGTCTATAAAAGTAGAGAATTAGTAAAGTTTCATTGTTTTAGTATTTTAAACCAGTATAATCACCATGCTTCTAAAAAAGATTACTAAAATTGTAGATTGTTCCAGAATGCAACCAACGTCAAGAGAATTGGTTTTCCTTTAAACTCTGGTCCTCAAAAGGTATCATAAATATTTTTATAGTAGTTTATTGGCTCTTTGCTAGATAAACACCCTAAATCCATATGAGAAGCTTTCCAATACTCTAAATTTAATCTTACTTTTTTTCCAACCTGGTGCTCATGAGTATTGAACAGGTAACTTTTTGTGGGTTCTGAGACTTCATAATCATTGAGACCTCTCATCTTTTAGACACTATATCTTAAGAAACCACAAGGTATTGTTGTTACCCTTTCCTAGAGAGACAATATTCCAAAGTAAGTGTGGAGCTTTACTAATTGCCTGGAGTCAAGCCTCTACCTAACACTTACTATATTTGTGACCTTGGACAAGTACATTCATCTTTCTGCATTTAACTCCCCCACCTAAAAAATGTAGCTAATAATAGTACCCTCTTTAGAAGAGTATGTTAAGGATTAAATGAGTTAATGAATATATATAATTTAGAACAGTAATTGACAGCAAATAAGGGCCTAGTATTTGCTATTTATTTTGCTACTATTGAAAGATTATTATACTTTTTTGAAGAAAAACCATAAGCTACAAAGTAATAGAGAAGTTAGCAATTATTAGAAGTCTCTACCTACATAACTGAAAAATAATTGAAAGATTTCTTTTTTAAATTTTAATTTTTTAAATTGAATTTCAAATTTAGTGAAAAATTACAAGACCAGAACAAAGAGCTCCCGCAAGCACTTTGTCCAGACCCTCATTCCAGTTTTGCCAAAGGATCCAGTAGTGCGTGTCATACATACACAGTTGTCTGCTTCTGTAGTCTGTGTTTGATGTGGAACGGCTTCTTAGTATTTCCTGGACTTGCATGTCTTTGGTGACTAATTTTCAAAAGTGTCATTTTGTAGATTGTAACTAAATTAGGATTTGTTTGATGCTTTCATGATTATACCCAGGTCATGCATTTTGGGCTGGATTGTGGGAGAAATGGTTCTTTTCATTACATTCTTTTGAGTGGCACATGGTGTCAAGATGCTATCTGCTACATTTCTATAACTATGAAGTTACTTTATCTTCACCTTTGTAATGAATATTTTTGTGTGTGTGAAGAGACACTTGGAGAATTTGTAACATCACATTCCTCATATCTTTTTACCCACAAGTTTTAACATCCATGGATTTCTTGCCTGAATTATTACCTTGATGGTTGCCAGATTGCGATTTTTCAAATTCCATCATTCTTTCTATTTATCAATTTGCTTTCTAATGTGAGGAAAAGGTTTAAACAGAGTGTATCATCAACATCTTGTTCTGTGAAGATGGTGGGTGATAACAGACATATGGTGAAAATAGAAATTAGAGAAATAATACCTCTCAAATCTTATGATTGATCTGAAGATTGATCATCTGCTTTTGTTTATTTACATAAGTGTGGGCATCCAAATTCCTATTTTCCTGTTTTATTCAGTGGGTTATAATTTGCTGTTACCATTATTTTGAGGCTTAAATTATCCCAAATTTGGCTAGTGAGGAGCCTTTCAAGCTGGCTTCTATATTCTTTTATATGTATGTCCCCATCATTTTTTGAGCCCTTCATTTCTAGCACAAAAGGATGTTCCAGGCTCATTTTGTTATTTCTTAGCCTTAGCTCTGGAAACAACCATTTCTCCAAGGATTCCTTGTTACTTTTGGTTGCAGTGGTATTTAGAAACCAGTGTTTGTGTACTAGGTGTGCTCAGAGCTGCTGAGGTGTTTTGTATCAGGTTCTTGTAGTGGACAGTTAAAAGAAATGCACACACCTATATTTCTCTCTGTATATTAAAAGTGATGAGTTCACTCTGATAACAGCACTCCTGGAATAATTCTAGCTTAACCTCTTTCCCTGTTTGTAATTCCTTTCACTTACTGAAAAACCTAGCTGTGTTGTCATCAATATATATTTTTATTTGCCCTGTCCCTTTGTACATAGCCAGTCTCCTTACCCTTATGGGCTGTTACCTCACTCAGGAGACTGCCTTGTATAGATCTCTGCCTTCACAGAGTCACCAACTCAGTGTCTCCATTATGGAGATTCTGGCCACCTAGCTTATCTATCTGCCCATTCTTATATGCTACCTGGCAGTTGCTAGGCAGTTGAAGGGTTTTGAAATGAATTTGAAAGTTGGAAAAAGCTTTGGAAAGTCAGAGTGCATACTATATAGTGTCATTGTGTTAATGAGTCTATTTTTTATGAATTAATTTTTCATTGAAGCACATTACTCATATTTTTTCTTCCTCATATAACTCTAGCTATTGACAAAAAACCACAGTGAATAGGGAGGCTACTTAGTATTTTATTGTATTAACCATTGTGTCAGTACTCACAAAACAAGCAGCCTTTTCCTGAAAGTTGTTTTGACATTAATAATAAATAGTTAAAGCACTACTGTACATAGTAAGTAAGCCTCAGTTGGAAAATATATATACCAAGTAAATACACGTAATAGTATTGTGAACTGTTAGATCTTTAAATGTACTAGAAAAAGCTGCAGGTCAAACAAATTTTCTGAGTTATCTTGAAATATGCTTCTGTTATTGGAATCGGTTATGTTATTGTAGAAGAAACTAGCATTAACAAGTTAGGGATGTAATGACTGTGTGACAACCAGGTGTGAAAGCCTAGTTTTAGAAGGCTGTTTATGCCCTTTAGAAAATATTAATTGGGTTGCGTGTTTATTTTTTGTTGAACTCCCTCTTAAAGTCAGTACTTTTTTTTTTTTTTTACATTGAGCTTTCCACTTGTCTTGGCAATATTGACTCTGATGTTTTACATTTATTTTATTCATTGCCTGTTAGTAATTACCATACACTCAGTAAATATTTGCTGAATAAAAGAAGCCCTAGTTATTTGCACAGAAAATCTTTTGAAGAAACTTTCAAATTCCAAGAGAAAAAAATGAGCATTTCTGGTAATTTTAATAGCAGAAAACTAAAGAAAAAAATTTGTAAAGCTATCATTTTGAGGTAGAATTTATGTTGTTAAACATATTCTTTGAAAAACAGCATTTCCTCAATATTATGAAACTTAATTATACTTTTGAAAGAATTTATTTCTTTTTCTAGAAATGCCACTAAAAAGAGTGAATGAAGGTGGCATTTTTCTAGCAGCTTTGCTTAATAGAATCATTTTGTCATCCATTCACTCATCCATTCAGCAAGTATTAATTGAGTTCCTAAGATGTAGTTGCCATTTCACATTTGTTTAGTGCCTGCTGTATTTTTGGTATTGTATAACATGTTGGAAATAACAGAAATGAATAAGAAATATTGTCCGTCCTTAGAGAACTTACCTTTATTTGATGCAAAATGTTCTTTTTATTCTCTGCTCAGTATTTTTTTTTAAGAATAAAGAAGCTGAGGGACAAGTATAAAATGAAAGAATGAATACCCAGAGATTCAGTCACTCTGTCCCTCAGGTGATATCTTCAGTGATATATTTAGGAAAAGTTTATTAAACATTTACTTTCCTTATGACCATTGAGTCCACTGGTTTTGTTGAATCATAAAGGAAGTTTATATTTGAATTTCCTTAATTAGAAACATTCTGATTATTTATTTTATTAGGATAATAAATTTACATTTGTAGAACACTTTTTACCATTCCTAAGTCATTTCAAATATGTTTTGTTAATCTTCAGAACAGTCATACAGTTTTGAGACTCAGTGTTTCTCCAATTTCTGCTTTTAAAATGTGACTTTATTAATCTCTTGCCATGTTCATGAAACTAGGTTGATAGTACACTCTGTTTAATAATAAGAAGATTGCAGTTTACAACAGAAAAAGTACTAATGCCACTCTGTAGTGACCATTGTATCACTGTTGGAAGGAGAAAACCCTACCCTGATAATTTTTACATTCTGGATGTTCAGACATGCACCAACATTTACCTAGTCTGCCTAAAAATTTCATGTAATTCTTGCATGGTGAAAGGTAAGGAACTCATGAAAGAAAGTGTGTATTTCTCTTTGGTACAACTACTAATATCTGGACTTCCCAAATTCAGGCTGTGGCTTTTAGATGTCCAAATATAACATGTTGCAGGAATTTAGTCCATGTTACAAAGACATGCTCCACTGACCAATGAGCAAATGAGGAGCTCCCACTCTGGCACCGTTCTAAAGATAAGCCTGTCTTGACTGTGCTGAGCAGCTGGTCATGTCAAGTTTCACTCAGAAGTGACACCACAACATCTATAAATTGAGCTAAGATGAAATGTGGAAGGCTTTAATGTTTTTCATCTTTCGTATGTTAAAAAATTATTTTTATGTTTATATTACATTTTGTTAAACTTGCTTTTTATCAAAGTCTTGCCATATTGAACCTTGAATTAATGACATTTTCCTGTGGTGAGTATATATGTCTGTCACTGTAAAGAGAACTTCTGAGGCTTTTATGTAACTTGAAATTCTCAGTTGAAATTAAATTTAGAAAAGTGGTGAATACTACTGTGCACTCATATTTTAGAATACAGTATTTCATATAAGTGTCAATAATTTAGATATTTTTCTAACTGACTAGTTTTTAGCTCATATATCAGAAGCTTCAAAATATAGGAACTTTTTTCAATGACCATTTCGTATGGCCAATTTTAAATATAGTTACTTTCACTATAATGTTTATTAATAAAATAATGTTTATTTTTTCTTCTCCCTGACCCTTTTACTAAACCTTTTACTTATAAAGATGTTTTTAGGCTTTAATGGGAAGTATTTAACTGTACAGTACTGTATTATGATATCAGAAGTTGATTTCTCTAAAACATATTAGTTATGCCAGTGCCTCTGTCCCTCCATCCCTTCTCCCTTTCTTTCTTTCTGGAGGGGAAGGGAGGGGGACAGAGAGGGGGAGTAGCAATGATGTGAGAGACAAATAATTTGTTGCCTTTCATATATACTCCTACCAAGGACCAAACCCACAACCTTGGCATGTGCCCTGACTGGAAATTGAACCAGCAACCTTTCTTCGCAAAACAGTACCCATCCAACTGAGACCCATCTGCCAGGACAGCCAGTGACTTTCTTAAAATTAAAAATAACATTACAAATGTTTGTTTTTTTTTTTAATCACAAATTTAGGATTTAGTGGTTTAAAAAAAACTAGTAGAAGAGCTATTAAATGAAATGCAGAATAACTGTATGGTTTGTCTATTATATCCAAGGTCTGACTTGGCTAATAGTGAGTTTGGCTGTATTTGGAAATTTTCTCAGCATTCTGGGGAAGGAGAAAAGGAGGAGCTTAATGGTTGAGTTGGGGCTTTGACAACAGAGTTTTGAATCCTATCCCCACTACTTACTTGGTGTGTGAATTCAGACAAGTTACTTATATTCTCTGAGCATCCTCAGTTTGCTGATCTTTAAACCAAGATTGGAATGTTGAAACAATTTTATGAAATAATTCACTAAAAGCATTTTGCACAGTTATAAGAAATTGTCAAGTGTTCATAAATTATTAGCTACTGCTATTATTAACATGTTTCTACATGCACCCTAATACTTTAGAGATTAGTTTTGTTTCCACAGTATATAGGTGATTTCACAAATCATCTTTGAAGATTTTTAGGACAGCATGAATTTATATTAAATATAACAGAAGAAAACTTATATGTGGTACTTCAGTAAACTGTTTTGTATTTTTAGGTCTGTAACTCACTGTGTTTTGCTGTATATAATGCTCACCCACGTTTTTGGACCAAACTTTCAGGAAAAAAATCTTTTGTTTTAATTTTTTAATTCAAATTTTATTTACTTATATTTAGATATTTATTTTTTATATTATAAAGGAATTTTAGCATTTATTTTTGAACATACTATGGTACAAGAAATTTTATGTAACAAATAATTACAAAACACAAGAACAGATACCAGTTATTTCGGGTACTACCCATGTATAACGTGCACCCTTATTTTCCCTCAAAAATTTGGGCAAAAACATGCACATTATACACAGCAAAATACAGTACTACAAGTATATGGCTAAGTGTATGGGGTACATTGGTTTTATAAAATTCCCTATTATAGATGAAAGCAGCAAGTAAACTTGTAATGTTTGTCCTTCACACTGATTTGTGTATATCATGTTTGCTTAAGGCATGGATGGACTGAAGCACACACAAATTCTTATCTCATCCTACTGTCAAACACACAGCTATAAATTGGCACCTTCTAACTGCCATTATGTTATATAGGTCCCTGTCATCCTGTTTTGGAGTCAAGGATTTTCCAGTGCTTCTTTGAAATCAGATATAATGAAAATGGTATTGTATGTCTTTCACACAACTCGGGGGAGCAAGTAGACAACTAAAAACAAAATAAAACGTCCTTGGCTGGTTGGATGAGTTGGTTGGAGCATTGTTCCGTGCACCAAAGGGTGCTGGTTCTATCCCCAGTCAGGGCACATACCTAAGTTGTGGGTTCAATCAGTCGAGGTGCCTACGGAGGCGACCAATAGATGTTTCTGTCTCTCTCCCTTCTCCCTCCTCCCTCCCTATCTTTCCCTCTTTCTCCCCCTCTTCTCCTTCCTCATCTCTCTCTGAAATCAATAAACATATCCTCTGGTGAGGATTAAAACAAACAAACAAAACAGGCTCTTATCTGTAAGGAAGAAAAAAGTCAGTTATATGTTCAGCTAATACTTAAATGGCAACTTTATGCTGAGCTGCATCGTGCTTGCTACGGAAGTTTACAATATATAATATGTTAGAAATGTAAGATGTAATATGGCAAGTAGTTACAAAATAATGCAGCACATATGTTATGCCATTTGGTAGAAATAGTAAGTACTATAGAAATTAAGGGAGCAGTCACGTTCTTCTACTTATAACTTAGTTTGTACAACTGAAGGTGTACCTATGTATGACTCATGTGTCTTTTATAGAAGGCTGCTTCAGCTGGGTGGCTACAGGACTGCTAATTTCCTTACTTCTTGGTTGCTGGGTATTTCTAGCCCTTACTATCTCTTCATTTTCTCCATTTCTACTGATCTGCTGTGTAATGCATTCTTATGTTTTGTTTTTATAATTTGCAAAATTATAGTTATAATTTTTCATCTTTTTTTAAGCATCCAAAATAATTACATGGTAGTGGTACTGACAGTAGCAAATAGGAAGGGGAAGAAAGGAAAACGATTTTGGTGCAGAATCAGGAACATTATTTCCTATGGTAGAAATAGCCTTGTTGATAACAGCAAGGGAGAGGGATAATGAAAAGGAGACTCCTCATCTTATCTCTGTTCCTGTGAAAATCCATAAATGTGTGCCCCCGCACATACATCCTACATCTGCACACCCCCTTATCTTCTGGGGATTTGGTTCTGTTCACCATCCTGCCCCTATTCTTCTGTTCCCCACTCTCTCTGCCCTGAAGCCCTGATCCAGCTCTGAATCCTCTGGCTCTTTGCAATCTTGCCCTTCAGTCTGTTAGAGCCCCCCTTTTAAGTCATAGGAGCTACCCCATGTTGAAGAACTGGCAGAGCTCCGTTGAGCTATTATGTTACTACCTCCAGTTCTTCATGGTGGACACATGATGTGTATAGTGGAATCCTGAATCCATTAATGCAACTGCCTGTGACAGATTGCTTATATGTGATATTTGACTCTCATATTATTATTAGTACTATTGAATGAAAGATTTGTTTCTAAGAAAAAATGTGTTTCAAGTTTTAGAGGTAAAGAGTGAGTTGTTGTTCCAAATCAAGAGCCCACCTGTATTGGTAGTGAACTTGGAGTCTGAAGACTACAGTTCAAATTCTAGCTCTCCCATTTCCTAGACATGTGTGTTCACAATGTGATTACTTGGCCTCTCTTGGCCAAGTATAAGACTGTAGAAGTAACAGCTATCTCTCAAATCTGGTTGGTGGAGGATTAAATAAAAACACATGTGAAAGTGTATAATAAAAATGTAAAATCCCCCCCAAAAAAGTAAAATCCTATATCAAATGAATGTAGCATTATGGTGATAATAATTACTGTAGTAGGTAGAAGAACAAATTCCTGCCCTCTAGGAACTCAGCATCCAGGAGGTAAGGCAGGCATGGCCAATCACATTGGAGTAGGTGATAAATCCAGGACCAGATATGGTAGAGGTGATCAGGGGACACAAAGAAGAGCAACTATAATCTGGGAAAGGGTGGACAGGGAAGACTTTGTGGGGAAGGAGTTCCTGGTCCGAGTCTTAAAGGTGAAGGCAAGCCTGGGAAAGAAGGAAAGAGAAGGAAAAATCATTCCAGGTTGAAGGAGTGGCCCAGAGGAATATTATACATTCAGAAAGCCAGAAATATGGCTGAAAGTATGACTAAGAGCATAAGCTGTCTGCTTATAGTGCCTAATTTGGTTATTTGGATTTTTATCACCACTTAACCTAACTCCAAAGAGGCATTGCTACTGCACAGAGGTTACTAACTCTAGAGGCAGACTTGGTCTGACACGTGGTTGGATCATTTACTAATTGGTTATCTCTAATTAAGAATTTCACCTTCAAGCCCTGGCTGGTGTAGCTCAGTGTGGGCCTGCAAACCAAAGGGTTGACAGTTCGATTCCCAGTCTGGGCACATGCCTGGGTTGCAGGCCAGATCCTCTGTATGGGGCATGTGAGAGGCAACCACATATTGATGTTTCTCTCTCTTTCTCCTTCCCTTCCCCTCTCTCTAAAAATAAATAAATAAAATCCTTTTTGAAGAAAGGAATTTCACCTTCATAAACTTTTAGGATCAATAAGATGGTAAAAGTATCTTACTTCAAAGGGTTGCTGCAATAAGTATTTGAAATAACATTTGCAAATCTCCTGGTGTTTAACAAATATATTATAAATGTTAGCAGCAGTTTCTATTGCTGTCTATTGAAAGTTTTAGGGACTTCTTTCCTCTCAGTGTTCTATAACCTACTGTTCTAGGCTAACAATTTAGCGCTCTTTTGAATTCCAACTTGTGTTTGTTACAATGGAATGATAGACACAGAATCATTCACATTTGAGTGAATTTTAAAGGTGGTCTAGCTCAGAGAAACTGAGTCTTAGATAACCTGTCTGTGATGTCACAGTGAACCAGTAGCACAGATGGAACGGGAATCAGGACTCTTTCCAGAGTTCTTTCTGCTGGTCTTGCAATAAATTTCCCCAAATCACTCAGAGACACCAACCGATAGTGTTGGCCACAATTTGTTGCCAAAACAATGTGTTAAAAGTGTAGAAATTGGCATTTTTGTTGCTTTGCAGATAGGGAAATGTATTTTGAAAGGAATACCGTATCTTTCCCTGCCTACCCTCTGGTGGAAGTGCTGTTTAACAACAGCACATATGAAAAGAGCAGTGAGAGGCCCGTAATAAGGAACCAGATAATTCTTAAATAAGTAACTCCTTTGCTGTCAAGAATTGCTTATACATACAGATTTCTATTTCTGGTAATTAGGTTCTTCTTGCTGAAATGTGGAAATAAATTTTCATAGTACCTGTCAATTATACATGTTCTACTTCATTTATTCAAAAGGATCCAATAAATAATTTTTGAATGCTCTTTATGTACCAAGTGCTAGGGATAGAATGGTGAGCAAAAACCTTAAGCTTTAGCGGATTTAACAGATGTTGAAATAATCATGCAAATAAATATAATTAGTTAAATGCTATGCATAAAAAGTAGAGTGATTTATGATCATATAGGAATGTTTGGGAAGACTCTCCTAAAAGTTTTAACTGAGACAGGAAGACTCAATAAAGTAAATCGGTGAAGGTGAGTCACAGGAATGGAGAAAAGGGTCTGATACTGATGAAACAGCATGTGCCAGAGTCCTGAGGAAGGACATAGAATGTTCTGTCCTAAGAATTGGAAGACAGTTAATTAGTATATTTGAAGCAGAAAAGGCTAAGACAAAATGCAAGCTCTGGTCATGAGAAGAGAAGTGAAGGCATCACTGAAGAAGTCAAGCAGCACGAGGAGTGGACCTCCTCCCGACTGAAGTGTGTGCTGTACATCTGAATTTTGTTGTCGTGAATATTCACTGTGAAGAAGATTACTTTAGAACCACTGTAACACTCAGTTTACTAGATAGAATAATATACTAGGATTTGGGCACTTTTAACTATAAATTATTTTTCATTTGATTTTTCTGTCTTTCTGTCCTGGCTCATTATAATGGAGGGAATATTTTGATTTCCCAGTGTGTTTAGGTTAGGGATTTTTGCTGTTGATAGTTGAACAGCCTAGAAGTGACAGAGGATTCTGTTTTCTTGGCTGAGGTTTTGTGTGAGTGTGTTAGGTGCAGCTGCAGTGTTGGTTTCTTGGCAGTCAAGACAGGGTAATACTCACTGCAGTTCTTCTTGAGTAAGAAGAAAGTTAAGAGTAAAGGAAAAAAGAAAAGAAAAAAAAGAGTAAAGAGGCTACTTTGAATGTATTAAATTTAGTGGAAGATACCCAGGGCCTGAATCTTTGGCTGATATTCTAAGTTGTGTGGCTAAATTGATACTGTAGCAGCCCCAGGCACATGTCCAAGCCTATGGCAAGAACACATGCAGGAGAGAACATAAAAGAAAAAATAGTCAAAGCTTTGGTTTGTCCCAATATAAAATTATCAGTTACCATATGCAATTTTCAGTGAATTTATGTTCATTTTTAATTAAGCTTTTTCTCTAAATAATGAAAAAGGCATATTGTGAAAAATTAATTTTACAAAAATGAATTAATAATTTCTGGTTTACCAGCAAGATCTTTTCTCAGATTTATTTTTACACAGATGGATTCCCAGGTCTGCCTTTATTGCTCACTTGTTTTCTTCAGTTTCCTTTGACCTTTTCTGTGGTATATAAGCACTTTGTTTTCCCACATCCTCTAATTAAATACAGATAATATGCAGCCCTTCATTTTTTTTTTTTTTAAGTGTACCTGCATCCTTTCCTTTGGACGAACTCTTACCATCCTTCATACTCTTCAAATAAAAATATCTGAGTTGCTTCCTATATTTTTAACTGCTTGTTTATATCTCTACTGTTAATTAATGTTATTGCTCTCAGGGTGGCACAGAGTCAGGTGCTGAGGTTGGTTGCCTGGGTTCGAATTTAGTCTTGCTACTGACTATTTTGATCCCACTAGCTACTCAGTTTCTAATCTCCAAAGTGGAGATAATCATGTTAGTGCCTCATAAGTATTTTTTTAAGCCTTAAAGGAAAAAGTGCATGTATCAATAGACAGCTTAATTCAAGCTCAGTGACCAAGAGAAGAGATTCTGGCTATCATTTTCTTCATGGTTTGGGGTCAGTCTCTTAGAAATCATTAGGGTTATTAGCTATTAATAGCTCTCTTCACTTACTCTAATCTGTATGCTGATCACTCTCAATTTATATCTCCATTCCTAACCTCACCCTCTCCTAAGCTTCAGACTTGTATGTCTAATGGATTCTGTTTATCTACACTTAAATATCTAATACCTACTCTAAACATAACATGTCTAAACAGAACTTTGATCTCCGCCACCTGCAGCTTCTTGCTTCTCCAGTCTGTTCCCACCATTCTTTCCTATTTAAGTTAATGGCATCAATTGCTGTACTTCTTTTGGCTTTCTTCTAGCTATCAACCCCCATCCATGTTATCAGCACACCCGACAGCATTATTCCCAGAATATGTCCTGAGTCTGACCACAAGTCACCATATTCTCTACCAGCACTGTAGTTCAAGACAATAACCTCTTTTGCTTGGACAGATATATATGGAATGGTCTCCTGTTTCTCTCTGTTTTCAGTTTTGTTTCCTACAGTCCATTATTTACATTTTGGAGACTTATATTTTAACAACGTAAGTTATTTTATCCTTACCATCTTCTTATTGAAATGGGAAAAATGTTCAGAATTTTTGAAAATCCTTTTATGATCTGGACTTTCTGACTGCTTTCTTCCTATCTCTAAACCATGGCCAAAGTTCATTTCTGTCTTAAGGCCTTTATATTAGCTTTTCCTTTCGTTTGAGATATTTTTTATACAGATCAGCACAGTGTTGGCTCCTTGCAATTTTTAGGTCTCAGTTTAGCTTTTCAGAGAGGTTTATCCTGACATCTTTCCCTCTTTCCTTTCTTAATAGCTGACGAGTACCTGAAGTCTGCACCCCCTTTTCTTCTTTCTTTCATGAATTACCCCTTCTCACTCCCAAAATAATTTATGCTGAGGGCAGTGACTTTATTCATCTTGTTTATTACCATCTTCCCAGTACTTAGAGTAGAACCTGATACCTAGAAGGTTTATTGTACTGTGTGGAAAGAAGGATGAATAAATGTGTGTGTGTGTGTGTGTGTGTGTGTGTGTGTGTGTGTGTGTGTGTGTGTGTAGTAAGTTTCCTACGTTCAGGGAAATAATGGGTTGTTTCATCCTGCACAAACTTTACATAGATGCTTATTTTACAATTAACTATGCGAGTATTTTGTCTCTTTTATGTGTTTTCTCTGTTGTAATTGTAAGCCCTTAAGGGTCAGAGGTATGTCTTCATTGTTTTTAGCCCTCACAGAATGCTAATACCATTTTAGTACTTAGTGTTGATTGAATTGAAAAATTGAATCTAACATCTTTATTTCCTCTGAAGTTATAGTAATTATATGTGTTGTTTGTGTATATGTGTGTGTATAGATAGATACAATTTATGTACATAAAACAGGCGTGTATAAAATATGCCTTCCCCATTTATCTCTTGTAGTTCATAATTGGACCCTTGATGACACACTTCAGTGGTTGATAGAATTTGTTGAACTACCCCAGTATGAGAAGAATTTTAGAGATAATAATGTCAAAGGAACAACACTTCCCAGGTGAGTGTTTATTATCCAAATGTATTTTTTCCACTCATGGAGAATTATACGCTACATGTTACTTTTCATTGCCAGATCTACAAGTTACTTCTGTGACTAAGAGTTCAAAGGAAATATTATAAATATATCCATTCTTAATTTTTTAAAGTATGAGTTTTTGCAAGTTTTAATCATTTTTTCTTCTCTAAACAATAACAACCTTTAAAAAATTTATACCCAAGAAAAATAATTTTGATAATGAGAAGGTGGGCCAGCTATACCTTTTTTTAGATAACATCGAAAGGCCAACCTCTGATCATCTGGTAAGTATAAAAAAACTTATTTGATACAGATTCATCTTTATGAAAAGATTTTTTGAATAGATTAATTTACAGATTCTTCTGAACTGGTATTCTTTTAGTAACAGCAATAACCAACACAGTGGTCATAAGTTAAACCTTAAAAAATAAAGTTTAATAAAATATAGATAATAGCAACCATTTGTAAATATATATTGCATAGAGGTACTCTATATTATCTCATTTAAGCTTCATGGTTAAAATGAAGTAGGTTTTATTAATTCCCATTCTGTAGATCAAAAAAAACAAGTCAGAGAGAAGTTAAACATTTTGCCCAAGAAAATGTTTGAATACAAGTGACCTGATACTAGAGTGTAGGATGCTGATTTATCCTTTATATGTCTAGAATTAATTGTTACTAGTTTTCTAAATTACATTTTCTAAACCTCTATTAGTTGTTAATAATCTTTAAAGATTTAAATGTTAAAATATGAAATAATTCTAGCAAAATTTGACCTTAGAAGATTGGTTATGTTTTATTTCTCCCTGGATTGTTTTGATACCAAGATTCTAATCCCTTTTTACTATCTAATTATTATATATGATGAAATAGGCACATTGTATTTCTCATCAGTTTGCTTACATACCTTATTTAAAGGTCGCTTCTGTTGATTTAAAGTTTCTACTTTGGATCAAGTTGAAAGTTTTCATATTTTCCTTAAATGTATTCTGAATACAAACGTCAGTATTTCTGATTTTACTGTGCACATGACCGTAGTGATAAAACCAGGGAGTAAGAGTCAGTTCAGCAAGTGTGTATTGGGTATCTTTTATGTTCATGGTGCGACTAGATGCTGGAAGGAAGACAAAATTAAATAAGATGTAGTTCTTGCTTTTAAACAAGGCAAGTTTCTAAGTTAAAACCAAAAGAATAATAGAGTATTAAAATGGGATTAGGGTTTTCCGAGTTATATATGTTACCCTGGTTATGAGGAACCCATTGTATTTTTCTTACGCTGTCCTTGTGGGAATTTCTTTTTTTCATTGTTGTTCAATTACAGTTGTCCCCACTTCCCCCCTTACTCTGTCCTGCCCTACCCACCCCCACCTCCCACATTCAATCCTTGTCTCCTGTCTTTGTCCATGGGTGCTATATACATGTTCCTTGACCTTTCCCTTTCTTTCCCCCATTACCCTCCCCTCTGGTCACTGTCAGTTCTTTATTTGCATGTCTCTGGTTCTGTTTTGTTCACTTGTTTGTTTTGTTGATTAGGTTCCACTTAGAGGTGAAATCATATGGTATTTGTCTTTCACCTCCTGGCTTATTTCACTTAGCATAAGCTCTCCAGTTCTATCCATACTGCCATGAAGGGTAGGAGCTCCTTCTATCTTTCTACTGTGTAGTATTTCATTGTGTAAATGTACCACAGTTTTTTGATACGCTCAGTTACTGATGGGTAAATGTTTAGCCACTTTTTTCTTTTGATTAAATAGAAAGTATCGGAGATACATCAAATTCTGGTAGAATTGTTGAGATAATACACAGTTAATCAGGGTCAATAATTTCCAAAATAGTGAACATGTTTCTACAGAAGAAAAGTTAATGTATGTAGAAGCTTTCAGGTCAGCCCATTGGAGTCTCGTTGAGTGCAGGAGAAGGGGAAACTGGAATACCCTTCATCCAGCCCCTCTTATATGGAAATACAATTAGATAAGTCAGTTTAAATGGGTAATATTAACACAAACAACCATGTAAGTTATGTAGGGTAATTCTAGATATAAGAGCTATTTATAAGACTGTAAAAGAAAGTGTATTATACATTCCAGATGTACACATACCTAAAACAATTTATTATTGTTTCCTTTCTGTGACACAAAAATATTGTTGCTTCTGAAATAGGTAGCCAAAATTATGTTAGTTTTATGTTAGTTATAATGGTTATCTTAAGCCCTGTAGAGTATTTTCTATACTGTAATTCTTATACCAGAGGTTATACTAAGGCTTTCTTCACCTGATAACATGCCTGCTCATTCCTTTCAGACCTGTCTCAACTTCCTTGACATCCTCACCCTCTCAGGTAGAAATTACTTCCACCTCTGGGCTCATACTGAATTTGACATAAAATTTTGTTATATAGTTTTTTTATTACTACATCTCATTGTCTTTCATAAAATTAGTCTGTTGATAGTATTGCTATGAATTCATTCATGCATCCATCCATGCATTCATCCATCTATTATACAAACATTTGTTAAGCATCTACTTTTGCCAGTTACCATGCTAGGTTTGGGGATACAGAGCTAAGATAGTTTTTGCCTTCAAGGACTTTGATAAGTATTAAAGGAGTAACAGGAGCATACACATGAGGTGTACCTGTGGAGAAGATGAGGGCATTTTGTAAAGGGAAAGTTAGAGCTCTTTGCTCAGTAAGCTTTATAGAAGCCTCAGAGGAGTTCCTGTAATTTCTGCATAATCGGAGGTTCTGATATCTTCCTAAATAAAATGTGGTGGTTCAGGTACAGTAGTTGGTATCATCCACATTTGGGTTTGAATCTCTGCCTTACGTCTAATTATGTAACCTTGGGCAAGTTATTCAGCCTCTCACTACCTTGACACAGGTCCCAGCACGTAGCACATGCTTGTTTGTATTGTCACTGTTATTAACACTTTTATTATTATTGTTATTAGACTTTGTGTTATGAAATCTTGTTGGCATCATACTTGGTTGTTAAGAAATCTGAGTTGACTACTGGGCTACTTGGATTTAGGGTCCAAATTGAAGTGACTTTATTTCTTTATTTTACCTGTGTTTTGGCTGTGTTTTACTTTTTTTCATTGCTAATAAAATGGTTGAGTACTTCTTATTACATAAATCCTTGAAATTACTTTCCCAACGACTGAGGAGTTCTTCCCACCTAAGACTTCAGCGGATTTGTTTAATTTTTAAACAGTTTAAATATTAGACTGTAAAAGTATAGACTTCTTAGATAATTTTAAAGAAAGGTAATAATCTAAATTGAGAACTATTTTTTAAAGTCTGCTATTGATATTAAATAAATTACTTGTAATTTTCTTGTTCTTTGTGAAATGACACTAAGATGCCAGGTAATTAATAATTATAAAATGTTTTTAATTTGATAAATTTAAAAATCATATTAAGTTACAGCACAAAATAACCTTAGAAAACAAAAAATATCAATCTAGCTAAGCTAAATTATTAACACCCAGGAGTGTTTGTACAACTAAGTTTGTATGAAAATGTTTTGGATACATGTAATAATATATCAAATCACACTTGAATGAGGTCTTACAGTAATTATCATTAATATGTAAAGTATTGATTATGTTGCTCAAATGTTTAAATTTATATATGAGAAATATTTGTATTTAATGTGTATGTTTTTTAAATGAACAGGATAGCAGTACATGAGCCTTCATTTATGATCTCTCAGTTGAAAATCAGCGACCGGAGTCACAGACAAAAACTTCAGCTCAAGGCACTGGATGTGGTTTTGTTTGGACCTCTGACACGTTAGTATTTGCTCTCACAGAATATGGTGCAAAAGAATAATCAGATCATCTATTTGTTATCTAAAGAAGGAAAAAGTAAGGAAGGTAGTAGACCACTAAGAAGAGTCATCTATTAAGTGTAAAAGAAATTTAACACTGTCTTAAAACAAAAGATTTATAGGATGAGACTTTTGGTCATTGAAATATAGAGTGAAATTTTCAAAGTTGGTTACTGATATAAAAAGTTGTAGAAACTATGTTAGTTGCTAAATTAGAATTACTTTCTATATTTAAAACTTTGTTTCTTTATATCAGTTTTAATGTTGATATTATAGCTGGATGTTCACTGAAGAAAATTACACCTTTAAAAAATGGTGCAATCTAACCATCTTGAAGGCATGAAGTAGTGGAACTTAACTTGATTTCATTAACCACCAAGAAAATATCTTTTTCGATATAGATCACATACAAAGACCCACTTTGAAACTTTACAAAAGTAGCACTGTTCTGGCAGAAGCACGAGGTGGAGAGTTGTTCTTAGATTGTTTGAAGAGGAACAGTTAAGAAATTGCTCTGTCATTTTCATAAAGAAAATAAAACTGTATTTCTTTAATTTGACAGGAATACTTTTCTCAGGAGGAAAGTGTCATATGCTTATTTCATTTAATTTCAAATTTCAGAAAGCTTTGGGAAAAAGCATTTGAAGAGTACACATTTTAGAGAAATTGTTTCATTTTTCAGTAGCCAAAAACAAATAACAAAATTAATACAAGAAAAATGACTTTCATAAATTACAAATTAGGAAACTAATGTTTATTTTACCTTCATTCTTGGAGTTAGGAGACATGCAGGTTTCTGTGATACTATCTAGGGGGCGGCTTTGCTAAGAAAGGGCTACTGGGGTGGTTGGATGGATTCCATGACTTCACTGGTGGTGCTTTTTTGGCTCAGGCTGAAAGAGCAGCTGGTGAAACAGCTGGAACTTCCCTTTGTGAGGGTTGGTGGATATGCACTGTTGGTAGAAATTACAAACCCTAGGAAATAGAACACTGCTGTAATGCCGAGCATTCCACGGAGATGATACCCTTTTTAACCCTTCCTTTGCATAAGTTTTCTACTGAACCTCTTGGGATGTCTTTTGTGTGAATCTGATTTTTTCATGTGAATGGTTGGTGAAAGTAGGAATTATATAATATGGAATTTGTTTCTCTATACAACTTGGTCAGGAATATTTATATTTTATTAACTCACGGAGACCATTATATAACTATTATTACTATTATTTTTAAAGATTTTATTTATTATTTTTTAGAGAGGGGGAAGAGAAGGAGAAAGAGAGGAAGAGAAACATCAATGTGTGGTTGCCCCTCATGTGCCCCCCACCGGGGACCTGGCCAGCAACCCAGGCATGTGCCCTGACTGGGAATCAAACCAGCAACCGTTTGGTTTGCAGGCCTGTGCTCAGTCCACTGAGCTACACCAGCCAGGGCTATCACTATTATTTTAAAACAACCCAAACGAGTCTTAGAGAATGTTGAGGATAAATGTTTTAATAAACAAAACATGTTTTAATCAACACCTTTTTAATGTGTTTGTCTTAAAATTATTATTTGAGTGAATGAGCACTATAGTTGGAACACCAACTATAAAAATCATGTTAGATTTATTAAAAACTAGCATTGTTAAATGAGTAGAGATACATTTTAAGGGTGTTTTCACCAAAATCTTTGCTAGTTTGTGGTACATATTGTAGTTTGGGACTTGCCCACCTATTGCTGTTTCTGGTGATTATATTTCAGCCTGAAGAGGGCTCATATTTGAACTAGAGCCTGAGCTGAACCTCTCAGTCTGAGGCAGAAATAGAAATAAATCCTTTAAGACTTTAGCCTTGTGTAATGCATCTCTTTCACTGTAGGTTAGGGCATGCACTCTGGAAACATGCAACCCTGAGGGTCTCTGGCATAGAGCATGCTATTTATCACACTGTGTAAACACACATGGACCCTGGAGTTGTAAGCATAGGAACTTGTCCTTTCTATAGGGTTCCTCATCTCATCAAACATGCAAAATGTCTTCCTGCTGGAGGTCTGGGCAGTCAGACAGTTTTTCAGGTATCTCTTTGGAGCAAGTAATACATTTTATTAGTTAAATCATTGTGCCTTCCAGAGGACCATTCCCAGTACATGGTGGGAAGTGCTGTTGCTTTTTCAGGGGTCCCCAGGACTTCTGTTACTACCTCCTTTCCCTGCAGGTGCATGGTATGTCCATCCATGTTGGTTTACCTTTGTTCTCCTGTAGCCTGGTATATCAAATAGTTGTAATAAGAACATTGATTATTTGAAGAAAGGATTTTAAAAAGCTAGAGCTTTTATATGAGTGGGGCATTTTTGTGTTTTATTTTTAGATGCCACTTAAAAAAAAAAGTGTCTCTGTATATTGAGATTCTGTTGCACTCAAAGATTAATTTAATCTTTAATTCTCTTCATAGGCCCTCCTCATAACTGGATGAAAGATTTTATCCTCATAGTTTCTATAGTAATTGGTGTTGGAGGTTGCTGGTTTGCTTACACACAGAATAAAACATCAAAGGAACATGTTACAAAGATGATGAAAGACTTAGAGAGTCTCCAAACTGCAGAGCAAAGTCTAATGGACTTACAAGAGAGGTGAGTAAAACAAACTGTAAGTCTTGGGAAGATGTAATATGGGCATGTGCCTACACACTTATATTTAGGTTGGTACATACATCAGGAATGTACGTATACTTCATTTCACACATTTACAAAAGTACCATTGTATTGTTACAATAACAGATTATTATGAAGGTATTCACTAGGGAATAAATGTGTAGAGACCAGTGGAAATCAATCATACATAAGAGGAGTTATGTGTAGAGTTAAATTATATTTTTGACGTGATATATATCTGTATTTCTTAAAAGTCTCTTCCCTGCTATCCCTGTGTTTTGAACTCCAGATAACCAGATAGGTGTATAGTAGGCTACTTGATGTTTTTACTATTTTGATTGAATCATGTGTCCTGTTGCTTGATACACATTTATATTTCATTCAAAATGAAATTTTGGTAACTTTTGTGAGGAATTTACATTTTTATTGTTCTGTAAGGCTTGAAAAGGCTCAGGAAGAAAACAGAAATGTTGCTGTAGAAAAGCAAAATCTAGAACGCAAAATGATGGATGAAATCAATTACGCAAAGGAGGAGGCTTGTCGGCTGAAAGAGCTGAGGGAGGGAGCTGAAAGTGAATTGAGTAGACGTCAATATGCAGAGCAGGAATTGGAACAGGTATTTATGTTTTACAACAAGTATTTGTTAGGATATTTGTATTGCTATTCTGAGTTTTTTGGTTCTGTTCAATCTTGTACATTTAATTCCATTGTGTACTCATCTTTTGTTAATCAAAGAATCATTTGTTCAGATTGCTTACATTGATCAAAGTCCTCATAGCAAAACCACAAAGTAGTAACTAAAAGGTAAAGTTGCCATCATATTCTTCCATTCATGAAACCTTATTCCATGCCATGTTAACGATCTTTAGTAAATTTAAGGCGTTTATTTAATTTAACATCTGTAATATGTTTCAGCTTTCAACTGTAACCTAGTAAAGTATATCTCATGTTAAACTTCTCTGCAAAGGTAAAGAATCTCTATTGAGCATTCGTCTGAGTCCTGGTAAATGGTTTTAGAATATATTCTGCTAAAAATTCTGAGGTTGTCTAAAGGATATTCTTTCTAATATCCGCTTCCATTATGAATTTACTAAAGATGGAATTTAGGCATTTCATAGTCCTCTGGGCAGTGATTGTGAAAGAATTTAATTATAGGCAAATGTATTAGTTTTTATTTCTGCTATAAAAAAATCACCATAAACTTAGGGGCTTTAAAACAACACATATTTATTATCTTACAGTTCTTCAAGTCAGAGTCTAAAATAGGTCCATGGGATTGCATTCCTTCTGCAGGCTCTAGAGGAGGATATGTTTTCTTGCTTTTTCCAACTTCTAGGGGCCACCTACATTTCTTGGCTCATGGCACCCTCCTTCACCAGCACCTTCAAAAGCATATCACTCCAACCTCTGCTTCCATGGTCTCATCTTCTGCTTTTGAGTTTGACCCTTTCATAATTGATAAGCTGAGGAACAAAATGAGGATGAGAAAACATTTTTCAAGATTAGAGAGCGGCTCAGTTGTAAACCAGGGGCAGGAACCTGGGTGTTCTGCCTCCCACTTTGCAAAAGCATTGTCGCCTTCTCAATCAAGTGCTTCATAAGAAATAAAAATATAATGAGTTTCACTTCTGACTCCTGCAAAAAATGTTGTATGCGTTACTATTTCCTTTGAGTTTGTCATTTTTTACTGAATGCAGCCATCTCTTCCTGTTAACTGTTCTTTCCCTCATACCCCAGACATCTATTTTTTGATGTTTTCCCTGTAAGAAGTTTGTTCTCGTAAGTTGCCTCCTAGACATATTTTGTAGTCAGGTCCTATTTACCTGAGGAAAAACTTATGCAGACAGAACATAGTAAAGAACAGGGAGTTAAAAAAAAAAATAGAAAGAAAGAAAGAAAGACAGAAAAAGGGCCTAGCCAAAGTTATACTGTGACCAAGAATTAGATATTTTTCCCTTTACTCCTTTGAGAACTGCCTGCCTGTTCCCACAGAGACTTCTAACTTTGGTTTGTTCTCAGTACTAAATTAAAAGCTTGGTAGCTGTTTTTCTGATAGTGAAATCAGAAAGCAGTAGTAGGAATTCTCTCCAGAGATAGAAACTGAGAATGGTATTTTATAGGTGACTGTCTCATAGTGAGAGAGAAGACACAATATAAAAGATACCCAAGAATCATTAACATTCTCATCTCAGGTTTTTGGCTTAGGGACTTTGCATTCCGTAGACCCTGAGATTACTATGGCGTTTCCCAGTACAGACATACTAATCCTAATGAAATCCTGAGTCAGTAAGAGGTGGTTTAAAGGAGAGAAATGAGTATTTAAAAAGAAATCTGTCCAACATGATTGTAGTAATAAGAAACACAATATTATGAGTGTTTATATGTGTTATTACACATATTGCAAATGGTTTGCTCCTAAATTTTAATCTTCACACTGCATAGAAATTATCCTCATTTACAGATATGTAAAGAAGTTAAATAACTTGCCATAGGTCACACAACTATTAAGTGACAAAGGTAAGTTTAACTGGGAGATTGATTAATTTACGTGTAACGTCACATGATCCACAATTCTACCTAGTTTGAAGCATTACTACATTTGTCTGGGGAATAATCAACTTCTCAAAGTTAGAATGCAGGAGAATCTGGTACATATTTTATATAGTGTTATTTCCACTAAAACAAAACTTTTGGGTGAATAATACTTCCACTTTATATTTTGTGTAAGTTCTTTTCATGTAAAATTATTTTGTTCTTAAAGTCTAGTGAAGCCTAAAGTCAGGGCAAGTCGTAACCCTGTTCTAAATACACAGAACAGTAAGCCTCAGAAAGTAAAGAACTTGCTGGTGGTCGCAGAGGTAGTAAATAATAAAGTTGAATCTAGAAGCCAGGTTTTCAGATGTTTAGGCTGTTTCTGTGATACCATGTTTTTACTTACTGCTGTTTTGCACAAAAGTTATATAAATAATAATTATATCTTTAAATAATATTCATATTTGTAAAAGCTATTAATTACTCAATTTTCACTGCATCCATTCCCCAATAAGTAACAGTGCAATTCAAACTAAGGGTTGGAATTTAGGTCAAATAATAAATTTAGGAAAAATAGCAGAGAAAATAGTTAAAATGGTTGCTATTATTAGAAGGTCAGGATTTTTAAAATTTTGAGAAATTATTTGATAGTCAAAGCACTATAAAGCCTCAGTTTATGCTAGAAGTGTATCAGTTTTGTTTTACATGTGTTTATCGGGTTCTTTTAGGATAAATTTGTGGATATAACATTAAGAAATGTCTTAATGATTAAAGAAACTTGAGTGAAATTTGTTCAGATTCTCTATGTACTTCCTAGGCAATAAAAATTATATAGAAATCTTAGCTTTAAAATCTTGTAAGAAGAAGGGCCTGCAGCCCTGCACTTTGTGGTATTATGTAGACCTGCATGTCACAGGACCTGAGCTCAAGTTCTCTCTTCCTGGGAGATTAGCAGGGACGCCACTCAGCTTAGCCAGACTTCTTATTAAATACGGTATAGTCACAAGCGCATTGCGCGGTGAACTGTGTCGGGCAAATGTTGCTTAGGGTTTGTTTTCAGTGAGTAAGCTATCTTATCTTTGCTTTTAATGTCTGTTTTTGAATTGTTTATTTAGTGTCCATTGTAAACTTTTAAAAAAAATTTGGACTTTTAAAAAATACTTTTCTACATATAATTTTGCTTATAGGATCTGACAGCCCTTCTATTTCTGTATCAAAAGTTTGTGTATAGTACTCTTCTTAGTTTATCTGGCACACAACAAAAGCTTATTTAGATGAGTTGGGTTTTCAGATCAAACACTCTTCTACATGTTAGTTTAGGAGCAGATTTTTAGTCACCTTACTTAACTTGAGGAAAATTATTCTGCAGTTACGGTGTTCCAGAAGGAAGCAGGATCCTCCATCACTCACTCATCATTCTGTCTGAAGGTCTGAGTGTGTGTGTCCATAATTCCACAGATCCCATTATGTATCTTTACATATCTTTAGCTTGAACTCTTCCTAGTTTAAGTGAATTATTTCTAGAATGGGTTGTCTCTTCCTGCTTTGTCCTTTTCTTAGTGATGCTTTCCTTAACAGTATTTTCCTATTTTCCTTAGCATTTAACACCACCTCACACTCTAAGCACTGACTCCTCTCCAGGGCAGCTGCAAGAATGACACAGAAGGCTCTGCATAGTCTCTCATGGAAAAGTCAGATTCTTGCTCAGAATCTGTTTTCCCAAAATTGGCACTTTATTTTCTGGTATATTAGAAGCAGTGAATTAAATAAAAGTGGCAAAAGTGAGTTTGTAGTTAAGGAGCTACAGAAGGGCTTTCTGGGAACATTACAAAGGGTACTAGAACAAGATAGTCACCCTATTTTGGATACTTATTCATATCCTACTTTATAAACAAATAATGCATTATGAGAGGAGTATGATCAGTTTTAGTTTTTATATGCCCTGGATTTTTTCTCTCTTAGTGAGTCTGGTTATAATAAAATATGAAAACTAAATATTGCAGCTTGAAATACAATTAAGTCCCCTCTCTCCTCTGGCTTTACAACTTTGCTTAGTGAATTTTATTTTATTTTTTTATAATTTTTTTAAAGATTTTATTTATTTTATCTTTAGAGGGGAAGGGAAGGAGAGAGGGAGAGAAATATCAATTTGTGGTTGCCTCTCCTTCGTCCCCTGCCGGGAACTGGCCTGCAACCCAGGCATGTGCCCTGACTGGGAATTGAACCACAATCCTTTGGTTCGCAGGCCCACGCTCACTCCACTGAGCTACACCAGCCAGGGTGCTTAGTGAATTTTAGATGCACTTAAAATTTCAGCTTTAGTTTTAATGTCAGAAATACATTGTTTTAGACTTTGTGATTTAAAAAATGTTTACAGAGAGCGTAATTAAAATGGGTTTTTCTCTTAATTTGGGTACTAAAATATCTTAAATTCTTTAAAAAATTTTAATTTAAATATCTTAAAAAAATAAATTTCTCTCTTTTCTTCCCCTCAACCTTTCCTCTCTTTCTCCCTCCCACCCAGGTTCGAATGGCTTTAAAAAAGGCTGAAAAAGAATTTGAATTCAGAACCAGCTGGTCTGTTCCAGATGCACTTCAAAAATGGCTTCAATTAACACATGAAGTAGAAGTACAGTACTACAATATTAAAAGACAAAATGCTGAAATGCAGTTAGCTATTGCTAAGGATGAGGTACTCTATTTCAAAACTTACTAAATTTTTAGAAGGATTAACTAGTTGGAATATAAGGATAATAAATTTTTATTATTGCAGTTTCTTTTCTTGAGCTGGAACTTATTGCTTAAATTGATTCTCATGATCATAGGTTGTAAAGTAAAATTATTTAGAGAGGTGTATACCTTTCAGAATGACCTGTCATTTAAAATTCATCCCTGTTATTATTATAATAAACGTTTTATACAGAGCTTTTCTCCTCTAGGTTGCTGCTTCATATCTGATTTAGGTTAGTAGTTTAGAAATTAATGTCCAACTTTATTAAATTGTGTGAAATAAGATTAAGTCTTAATCTGATTTGTAGTGAAAAAAAAAAAAAAAGCTTAGTTCACTCACTAGCACCTCTATTGCAGTAAGATACAATGTTATTTGGTTAGTTTTAATAGAAAATTCAGGCCTTTCCGAACCACGAAAATAAGAGAAAAATTTTCTGGAACAAAGTTTTGAATCATATTGTTTGGGTTGGGAAAGCATGTTTTTTTTTTTCTTTCATCTGTTTTTCCTCCATTTTTGGAAAATAGGGCTGTATATTGGGTAATAATTTTTTACTGATTTTTTATTATTAATGTATTCAAAACAAGATAAACTTTATTAGGATGTGTGTTTTTTTCCCCAAACTACCCTTATTTTTCTCTCCTTCGGTTTCTAGGCAGAGAAGATTAAAAAGAAGAGAAGCACAGTCTTTGGAACTCTGCATGTCGCACACAGCTCCTCCTTAGATGAGGTGGACCACAAAATTCTGGAGGCGAAGTAAGACTTTTTGTTAGCTCTTTGTTTATTTTTGCTGCATTGAAGTAGGTCATTTGTAGACAACTTGTACTTTAATTTGTCATTTGATCATGTATATATAATCACATAATTTATACTAATTCTGAGAGTGCGTAATTTCTTCTTGAAATTAACTAATTATCTGTTCATGTAGTTGCCTTTTTTCAGTGCCATATTAAAGACTGTTTCAAATAACGGATAATTCCTGTATTGATTTTTTCAGGAAAGCTCTTTCTGAGTTGACAACTTGTTTACGAGAACGACTTTTTCGCTGGCAACAGATTGAGAAGATCTGTGGCTTTCAAATAGCCCATAACTCGGGACTGCCCAGCCTGACCTCTTCCCTTTATTCTGATCACAGCTGGGTGGTGATGCCCAGAGTGTCCATTCCACCCTATCCAATTGCTGGAGGAGTCGATGACTTAGATGAAGATACACCCCCAATAGTGTCACAGTTTCCTGGTAAGTAATGAGTTCAAAAAAGAGAGTTGGTACAGTTTTTAAAGTAACCTTATATCATGCCATTTATGGAGCATTTACTTTGAAGTCTATGATAAAAATTTTGCTAATTTATTTTCTCTTTTTGTTGTTAATTTGTTTTTACTATTTGATAGCAGTATATGAGGGGGGTATGTGTGAAATACATCATACGTACTAAATCATTTGTATGAATGAAGTGCTGAGCTTTGAGGGGAAACATTCTTTCAGATAGCAGCTTAATCTACGGTGGAAAGTAAAAATTAGAAGATCTTGGAAACTTGAGTTCCAATACTAGCTTTGCCACTCACCAACCATGTTGTGTGACTTTGAGCCAGTCTGTGGTTTATGTTAAATTGAGTTGATTTTCACAGTAGGGAAGTTTCTTAGTATTTTGTTTTGCTTTTCTGATTCTGTCCTTTTACTGAAAGAATATTAACTCATAAGCACTAAATCAGTTTGCCTTAGTACAAAGTTAAACTGTGTTTATGTTCAAAAAAACTTACATATCTTTTTGTTGTTAGAAAGTGGAGCTCCTCCCAAAGGTAGTTTTTAACATGTACAATTCCTTTGTTACGCTCTAGTCTTTGAAATTTTTTACATGGTAAAGAGTACATTTTGGTAGGAAAGTGAAATTTAAATATTTTAGATTTTAATAAATTTTAGAATTTATTAATAAATATTTGGACTTTTTACAAAGTTACAGATTTTGAATTTGAAATGGTGCATTTCATGTATTAGAAATCATTTGAAAAATTCTTTGTCTTTATTATTAGCCTGCCTGATGCATTTCCCAATATTTCTGACCTTTTTGAAACAGTGTAGATAGAATAGGAGTCCAAAGAATGGAGAGCAGAAGTTAATCATTGATTGATTGAAGATTTACATGGAAACTTTAGCCTTTGAGACAAATCATGATATATGAGATTTTCCAGTTTGAGTTTTTCTATTCAGTTGTTACACCTTTTCTGAAGTTATGATTTAGAAGAGGTTCTAGTTTTTAAAACAAGAGAGAGGAGGAGAGGACAGATGGTAAATGCAGTGAGTACTGAGAGTGTGTGACCTCACTCAGTTTACTGGCCCTATGCTGCAAAATAGCGTATTTATATGTAAGGTAGTTTTTTTAATCTAGGTCTGAACCAGCTCTGCTGTTTGAATATTGTGTTTATTTGAATTATATACCCTAAGTTTGCCAAATGCAACACTGATTCATAGGTATATAATGGTATTTGAAAATTATAGGTTTTTAAAATTGCAGGTCCTTCTTAGAATACATAATTTATGCAATATCAGAAGTGTACATGAAGATGTATTCCCTAAATTAACCAGATTTTTTCTTTGCTTTTTGTTTTTTCAAGTACTTTATTAAGGGAGGGGTGGTTGGAGGTATTTTATATATGTACATAAAAGTACTTAACATTAAATGTGAATAATTATCTTAAGTTTTCAGTGATTGTGATATAGATTTTTGACCTTTTAAATACTAAAAAGTATGAGAGTTGATTTTAAATTTAATATGTTGTTTTAGAAATGCTGTGATCAAATTTATTATCTTGGAAAAATAACGCATGCCAAAGATTATACTTTGAGAGCTCTGCCTCCACCCAGTGGCACAGCAGTGGTGCTCCACTCACTGAGATGTAAAAGCATGATCCCTGGACCTGATAAATAAGAGTTCTTTGGCAGTAGGATGAGGATCTAAAGTAGGATGAAGGCTCTTCATTATATACTCTCCTGAGCAGTTTTAAATTTGTACCATGTGTATGTAAATTGTGTAAATGTGAAATAATGACAAGGAAACACACCTGTGGTATGTTAAGAGCACAGTAAGATTGTAAAAACATATATACACAGCATAATATTGTGTGTTTAATTATTTGAAGTGGAAAAAAGACAGAAGATATAATCAAAAGTTAGCCCTGTGTGGGTAGGAGAGCAGATGATAGTTTGTTTTTCCTATTGCTACTTTTACGGTACTGCTAAAAATTCACAGTAGGAATGTAGTAACAATTTATTTAAAATTTCTTAATCCAAAGCCTTTCAGATATTCCTAAAAATAATATGCTCACCTATAACAAAGTAGACTTTTTCTTTTTTTCAAAAGAAGGTTTATTTTATTCATATTATTTTATTTATTGATTGATTGCTTGATTTGAGAGAGAGAAACAGACAAACATCAGTATGAGAGAGAAACATCCATTGGTTACCTCCCTCCCATATGCACCCTGACCCAGGATGAACCCTCAACCTTTTGGAGTACGGAAAGACGCTCCAACCAGCTGAGCTGCTTAGCCAGGGCAAAGACAGATTTTAACATTTTGCTTTGTTCATTTCTCTCTTTTTTTAAAAAATATATTTTATTGATTATGCTATTACAGTTGTCCCATTTCCCCCCCTTTATTCCCCTCTGCCCTGCACACCTGTTCCCACCCACATTTCCCCCCTTTAGTTCATGTCCATGGGTCATACATATAAGTTCCTTGGCTTCTACATTTCCTATACTATTCTTTACTTCCCCCTACCATTTTCTACCTACCATTTATGCTACTTATTCTCTGTACCTTTTCCCCCGTCTTCCCCTTTCTCCCCCTCTCACTGCCCTGTTGATAACCCTCCATGTGATCTCTATTTCTGTGGTTCTGTTCCTGTTCTAGTGTTTGCTTAGTTTGCTTTTGTTCTTGTTTTAAGTGTGGTTGTTAATAACTGTGAGTTTGCTATCATTTTACTGTTCACATTTTTTATCTTCTTTTTCTTAGATAAGTCCCTTTAATATTCCATATAAAAAGGGCTTGGTGATGATGAACTCCTTTAACTTGACCTTATCGGAGAAGCACTTTATCTGCCCTTCCATTTTAAATGAAAGCTTTGCTGGATAGAGCAATCTTGGATGTAGGTCCTTGCCTTTCATGGCTTGGAGTACTTCTTTCCAGCCCCTTCTTGCCTGCAAGGTCTCTTTTGAGAAATCAGCTGACAGTCTTATGGGAATTCCTTTGTAGGTAACTGTCTTCTTTTCTCTTGCTGCTTCTGAGATTCTCTCCTTCATTTTAATCTTGGCTAATGTAATTATGATGTTCCTCCTTGGGTCCAACTTCTTTGGGACTCTCTGAGCTACCTGGACTTCCTGGAAGTCTATTTCCTTTGCCAGATTGAGGAAGTTCTTCACTATTTGTTTAAATACGTTTTCAATGTCTTGCTCTTCCTCTTCTCCTTCTGGCACCCCTATAATTTGGATGTTGGAATGTTTAAAGATGTCCTGGAGGTTCCTAAGCCTCTCCTCATTTTGTTTGAATTCTTGTTTCTTCATTCTTTTCTGTTTGGTTGTTTCTTTCTTCCTTCTGGTCCACACCATTGATTAGAATCCCAGTTTCCTTCCCATCACTATTGGTTCCCTGTACATTTTCCTTTATTTCACTTAGTGTAACCTTCACTTTTTTATCTAATTTGCGACCAAATTCAACCAATCCTGTGAGCATCCCAATTACCAGTGTTTTGAATTCTGCATCTGATAGGTTGGCTGTCTGTTCATTGCTTAGTTGTATTTTTTCTGGAGCTTTGATCTGTTCTTTCATTTGGGCCATATTTTTTTGTCTCTGTGCTCCTGTTATGTTGTAAGGGTGGAGCCTTAGGTATTCATGACCATAGGGCAACTCATGTTGCTGCGTTGTGACACTGTCTATGGGGGCGGGATCCGAGAGGGAACAGTGGCACTTGCTCCACTCTCTGCCAGATTTCAGTCACTTCCCCGGCTTCCCATAAGCAAATTGGGCCCTTCTGGTGCTGATTCCCGGGTGGGTGGTTTGTGTATGTTCTAGGACCCTGTGGGTCTCTCCAATGAACTCTCCTGTGAGGCTGGGAGCTGCTCCCGCTGCCGCCTCAACCCCCACAGGTGTTTGAGGCCTTATTTCCCCACGCTGGGACCCCGGGTTGCTAGGTCTGTCTCACTCCCCAGGTGTTCCTCCTGGTTTATCTGCACGTGAATGTGGGACCGCCCGCTCCACCAGCCACCGCCTTGCCCGTCCACCAGCCACTGACTTGCCGGCCAGCTGCAGCCTTGCCCGCCCTGCTCCACAATCCATCGCTTCGCTGGGTCTGCCAGCCGCCGCCTTGCCTGCCCCGGTCCTCCACCGCCGCTTTGCTGCAAGTCCTCTCCGCCCGGCTACCCGTCTCCGCCCCTCCACCCGTCTCCGCCCCTCCTACCGGTCTGGATGGATGTTTCTTCTTTAACTCCTTGGTTGTTGGACTTCCATACAGTTCGATTTTCTGTCAGTTGTGGTTTTTTGTTTTTAAATTAAATTATTGTTGTTCTTTCAGTTGTGCAAAGAGGCACAGTATGTCTACCTGTGCTTCTATCTTGGCTGGAAGTTGTTCATCTCTTTTATTGAAATAAACCATTATAGCTATAGCTGAACCAGATCACCTCCTTTTCCCACTTTTCAAAATTTGTTTATCATTTTAAAGCCTGTTGTACTTTTATTACGTGCATATATATTCATAAGCAGTAAATATAATTGTTATTTATTTAAAAGTTTACATAGATGTTATTGTTTTGCAACTCTTTTTTTGCTCAAAAGTATATTTTAGAAATTCTCCTTATTTATGTATAGATTAGTTAAATTCACAGTAATTATTTAATGAGTTAACTATAGTGTATTTATTGTAATAATAAACCATAGTTTATCCCTTTTTCTACTAAGATAGGTTCTTTCTACTTCTTTGTCCTCATAAAATAATGCTATAATGAACATCTTTATCTTTATCTCCAGGAGCATAGCTTTGAGAGTTTCTCTGGGTGGACATCTAGAAATGGATTTGTTGGGAGGGTACCCCTTACTGGTCATTGCCAAGTTGCTTTCAAAATGGTTCTGTCCCTTTACATACCCACCATATGAATGCCTGTCTTCTTATATCCTTACCAGTACTTGGAGTGCTCTGATTTGTTTTGTAACTGGAATGGGTGTTATCTGATACCTTACTGTTATTAAAATTTTCTATGTCCTTGATGATGACTATGATTGAGTATCATATCATTAATTGGCATTTGTTTAGATTTCTTCCAGAGTTGCTTGTACCTGCTTTAGAATTCCCTCCAAGGTGCTTACTGATTTGGAAGAGTTTTTAAAAATGTTTCCTGATTATTCTCCGGGTTAAAGATATGTTCTCCTTGGCTTTGACTTTTCTTTTACTGTGCTGTTATTTATATTTATTTTCTTTTTTAATCATATGAATTAAAAAAAATTTAATGACAAATTTATGAGTATGATTTGTACTTTTTATGTCTTTTTCAGAAGATGATAGATTATTGTTTGCTGTCTTAAAAGTTTAAATTTTGCTTTCATCTCTTAATCTTTTAATTTACCTGGAAGTTAGTTTTGTTTACATTGTGAGGCCGGACTCTAAATACATTGATGTCTAGAGAAAGAGTTATCCAGACTCCTTTCTTACCACTTCTCTCCGTAGATACATACGTAAGTGCTTCCAGGTGCTCTGTTTTCTGTCATCGGTCCCATTCTGCTTTAGTTGCTGTTTGTAGCTTCATAGTAGTAAGTATTGAGGTTTGGTAGGTCAAAAGCTTCATTTATTATTCAAATTCAGAATTGCCACCTTTGGCCATTTTATGATCAGCTTATGAAATTCTATGAAAATTCTCTTGGGCTTTTAATGGAATTTCTTTGAAATTATTGATTGTTGAGGGGATAAATGTTATTTATAAATAACAATTGAGACCTACTTTTATATCTTTAAGTAAAGTTGATAATTTTCTGTGTTCCAATTCTTGCATATCTTTTTAAAAAGATCTCTAGGTACTTATAGTTTGTAGTTGGTATATAGGGAAATGCTGTTGATTTGGGTGTGCTGATCTTATATTTAGAAACACTGAATTCTCTTATGAGAGTCTTTTGGATTTTTTTTGTATAGACAATAACACTGCACCACACTCCCCACTGCCCCCCAGCCAAGCCTTATGGCTTTCCACCCTCATTGTTCCATCTGAGGCCTCCAGTAAATGGCTGAATACGAGTGGTGATTGCAGGCAGTAGTTTTTACCAATTTGACTTTAAAGAGAATGTTTCCAATATTTCACCATGAAGTATGATTTTTTTTTTTTTTTTGCTTTACATTTTTTGGTAAATTGCTTTTAAGTTTAAAAATTTAATTTTAATTCCTATTTTGCTAAGAGTGATTTTTCTTTTAAATCAATGGATGTTAAATTTTACCTACTTCTTTTACTGCATTATTTGAAGTTAGCACTTACCTTATTTTTTCTTTTTTCTGCTTAATTTTAACCTGTTTATTTAAAGATGTATTACCTCTAAATAAAATAATATAGCAAACCAAATCCAATTTATTATAAAAACAGTATATTGTGACAAAAATTTATAATAAATTCTTTTAAATATCAGTGAAACTATTTTTGTCATACATTAGGTTAGCAAATAGTTTTCCTTTCCCACACTCTTTATTTTGTTACTAATGTTATAACTAGCATCACAGAGTAAGTCAAAGAGTACTCCTATTTCTCCATTCCATTCTTTCCTACTCTTAAATACAGGTTGTATACTGCAGTGGTTAAGGATGTGAGCTCTGGAACAAGATTGCTTAGATTTGAATCCTTATTCTACCATTTATATGTATTGCACCCCCCCTCCCTTTATAGGTTAATGTTGTCAAGTATTTTGTTTTCAGTATCCTGTAAAACAGTCATTATTTTTTATTTGTATAAGTTTTTGGGAGGCACTCTCTCTGAGTCTCTATGAAACATAACTCACCTTGTGTAGTTCTTTTGTAATTTAATTCATATAATATCTGTAAAATACTTAAATAGACCCTGGTCCATAATAATACCCAATAAATGTTTTGAATTTTTAAAAAGATTTTATGTATTTAGTTTTAGAGAGAGGGGAAGGGAAGGAGAGAGAGGGAGAGAAACATCAATGTGTGGTTGCTTCTCATGTGCCCCCTCACTGGGGACCTGGCCTGCAAACTGGGCATGTGCCCCGACTGGGAATTGAACCAGTGACCCTTTGGTTCACAGCCCGTACTCAATCCACTGAGCTAGACCAGCCAGGGCTGTTTTGAATTTTTTATTCTATACTCTGAAATAGTGTAAGATATGGATTATAAGTTCTTTGAGGATTTTGAAGAAATTGCCCATAAATTGAACTTGGGGTGTATGTGTTGTGTATGTTTTGGCAGGGAAGAAGAGAACAGATTTTTAACTATTGATTTAGCTTCTTATAATAGGTGAAAGTCCGGTTTTGTTAAAGTTGTGTGTTTCTACCCCTGGCTGGTGTGGCTCAGTGGATTGAGTGCTGGCCTACAAAACAAAGAGTCACTGGTTTGATTCCCAGTCAGGGCACATTCCTGGGTTGCAGGTCAAGTCCCCGATAGGGAGTGTGTGAGAGGCAACCACACATTGGTGTTTCTCTCCCTCTCTTCCTCCCTTCCCATCTCTCTAAAAATGAATAAATAAAATCTTTTAAAATACTATGTTTCTAAAATATTGTTTGTTTATTTGAGTTTTAAAATTTGTTGACTTGAAGTTGTCCATAGTATTTTTTATGATTTTAAAAATCTTATATCTTTAAATCTCTTTTTCATTTCCTTCCATTGATGAATTTGGCATAATTTGTCTATTTTATTTCACTCTTTCATTCCTCAGAAAACTAGCTATTGGATTTTTTAATATTCTCCATTTCTGGTCTTCTATTTTCTTTATTAGAACTTTTTGTTTGTTTAATATTTAGACAACTAGCTTATGAATTTTTAATTGTCCTTTTTTCCTTAATGTATGATTTTATGGCTGTGAATTTTCCTTTAAGAAGCACTTTAACTATTACCTTCTCCTGATTTCCTGACCTCTTTCCTGATTCTCATTTTTATGTTATATTCCTTTTTGGATTACATTTCTCAAAAAGAATAAGTGGAACAAGAATAGAACAAGACAGAAATTTGAAGAAGTCCAGCAGTTAAGGGACAGGTAAAGGAAAAGATGAGAATGTGGTTAGAGAAGTCAAGGAAAAAATGAAGTAATCATCAGTGTCAATGGCAATATAGACTGGTGCAGCCACTGTGGAAAACAGTGTGAAATTTCCTCAAAAACTTTAAAGATGGAACTTCTTATGACCCAGAGATTCCAGGGCTGGGAATATACCCTAAGAATCTTGAAACACCAATTCAGAAGAACTTATGCACCCTTATGTTCATAGCAGCGCTATTTACAATAGCTAAGTGCTGGAAACAGCCCAGGTGTCTGTCCATCAGTGGATGAGTGGATGAAAAAGCTGTGGTATATTTACACAATGGAAAACTACATAGCAGAGAGATAGAAGGAACGCCTACCTTTTGTGACAGTATGGATGGAACTGGAGACTATTATTCGAATTGGAATAAGCCAATCAGTGAAAGACAAATACCATATGACCTCACTTAAAACTGGAATCTAATGAACAAAATAAACTAATGAGAAAAATAGAACAGAGACATGGAAATATGGAACAGACTGATAGCTATAGGAGAGGAGGAGGGAGTGGGGAATGGTTGAGAATAGTTGCAGCAAAGTTGTATATAAGCACTTTACAATTTCCTTGAGGAATGAGTGAAGATCAAATAGTAGAAAATATAAATAAGTCTTTTTTTAGATAATTAAAATGTCTTTTTTAGTGGAGAAAATAGATAATTCTGTTTCATAAAAGGGAAGAGATATATGTCCACTAAAAAGCCATCTGAGGTTGGAAGAGGTTTTTGGTTGCTATTATATATCTGTTTTGTTTTAGGGTTTTTTTTAGCATTGATTTTTAAATCTTATGGGAAATAAAAAGGGAGAAGATGAAAATAAATGCAACAGAAGGGATAGCCAGCGGAGTTAAGGTCCTTGTGCTTGGGTAGAGAATGGGACCGATAAATGGAAGGAACATAGTATGTGAGCTAGAAAGGTAGAAATGTGGTCAGAATCTGTCTAATGTCTTGATTTATAATTTCAAAAATGGAGAGCAATTTTGAATGAGACAGGGCATAAGAGTGGGTGGTGGAATAGAATAGAAGTAAATGTCTGGTGAGAAGAGATGAAAACCATAATTAGTTAAGGTGTTGGTTATGTGTTACAAATGAGATTGCTCAAATTGATGAAAGGTTGGATGAATTGGTAAGAGCATGACCAGGAAGTGACTAGTGAAGTGCAGATAGAATATTCACATAGCTTACCACGGTTAGCTTCAGAAGGAGTACATTTTATACAAGAGTACAGGAGTGAGGGTTTACAGACAGT
The DNA here is from genome assembly GCA_004027475.1 of Anoura caudifer. Lineage (NCBI taxonomy): Eukaryota > Metazoa > Chordata > Mammalia > Chiroptera > Phyllostomidae > Anoura > Anoura caudifer. Next base: position 439,236 of record PVKU01000259.1, on the reverse strand, counting down.
GCGGGGTAGTGAGCAGGCCACTCCTGACATTCCGATGCTGCAGTGTATGAGACATACAAGCAGAAACAGCTTCAGCTTGAGAAAGTTGTTCTTAGGAGAGCTGTGCTTCAATTAAAGCAAAGAAGTGGAAGGATCATTCAGTGAAGATAATAGCAAGGGAAGTTTGTGTGTTTGAGTCTAGACTTAGTCTCGAAGCAGAAAGAAGATAACCTAAGGCTTCTGGTTAGTTCCACGATGACCAGTGTTCAAGAGACCAGTTTGGGTCTCACCCTGCCTAAGGAGCTGTAAGACTGTATTGTCGTATTTTAATGATCCTTGATTTAAAACTTTCTGAAATTAAAACCAGTTTCAGTCTCTCAAGAAATATCTGTTGATAAAGCCAACCTATTTTTTACTGATAATTTTCTTCTTTTAATGTTAAAGTTTATTTTCCAACAAAGTACAGATTTCTTATAAATATATTCATTTTTAATCTTAATGATTGGTTATCTTGGGTAGATTTTTAAATCTTCTTGGTTAGTAATGTCAGATTTTGTATTAAAGCCGCATTTGTTTATATTCATTTCTGTTTATTTTTAGACCTGCTTTAATTTTTCTTATATTTTTTACTTAATTTTCCTGAGGAGCAGTGAAGGGGATGGCCGATGGTAATGGTTCAGTTGCTTACTTCAGTAAAGGTAGATTAAATAGTTTCGTATTAGTAACATCAGTTGTCTTGTGTGTCTTTATAATGTGTATAAAGGAGCATTGGATTTTATGAGCTGTTCTGTTTCTTTATGTTTGGTTTTCAGGGAGCATGGCTAAACCTGCTGCATCATTAGGCAGAAGCAGTAGCTTGTGTCGCTCTCGTCGCAGCATCGTGCCAGCCTCGCCGCAGTCCTCGCGTGCTCAGCTCCCAGCACATACTCCTCACCCGTCACACACTCGGCATGTCCACCATGCTCAGCTCACGCAGCACTCGTTGACTTCTCCTGATCCAGATATCCTCTCAGTGTCAAGCTGCCCTGTTCTTTATCGAAGTGATGAGGAGGAGGAGGCCATTTACTTCTCTGCTGAAAAGCAATGGTATTGGCAGTGAATGACTGTCGTATCTGTTGACTGGGTGTGTTGGAGGTGGGAGTGGGGTGGGTAGGACTGGTGTGCAACACCCAGCTTTTAGCACTCAGTTCTGTATGCCAGAATCCTAGCTTGGTATGGCTGGGCTTTCTGCCCAGGGTCTGACAAGGCAAAAATCAAGGTATGGCTGAGCTTTGCTCTTATCTGCAGCCTCTGAGCCTCTTTAAAGCTCAGTTTGTTGTGGAAGAATTCAGTTCCTTGGGGCTGTATCACCAAGGTCCAGGTTCCCATGCTTGCTTTCAGCCAGAGACTGCTCTCAGTTCTTAGAGGCTGCTCACTATTCCTTGCTACATGTGACTTCCATTTTCAGAGTCAGCAACAGAGAATTTCCCTTCTGTGAAATCTTTCCTTTGCTTTGAATCTCCAACTTCCTCTATATCTGATCGCTAGGCCCAAATTTAAAAGGTTCATCTGGATAGTAATCTCTCTTTATTAAGGTAGACTGGTTTGGGGCCTTAATTACATCTGCAAAATCCCTTCTAGATTAGTGTTTGAATAACTGACTGGGAGAGGATGTCTCTGTACCAGGGCTGGGAATTTGGGGACCATGTTAGAATTCTGTGCACTACAGACATAGGTAGATACTTTGGGATCCAGCTTTAGAAGAGGCCATAGCACACAGTTGACTCAAGTCTCCAAACATAAACTTGTCTTATGAACAGTTTTATATGTAACATATGCTCTTATATAAAAGCATGAGTTTAAATATATTTAAGCACAAAGAAACATTAAATATGACCAGCTGAGTTTTTAAAATACTTGTTGTCAGTTAATGATTTATTGTTATGTGCTGGTACTTGGTAGTAAACAAGAAGTATCAGATGCCAAAGGTTTAAGAAAATGTGGGAGGAATTTATATTCATGCCAATTTTTTTTCTATAAAATGGGTATGGCAGCAGAGTATTCTAGCCCAGCCAAAGGACCCCACTCCTCTGCGAGACTTGTTGCTATGGAGGATCTTTCTAAACCACTGTCCTCCTTTGAAATAGTGTGGTACTGACAGAAAAGCTGGTGTTAGTTTCTGATTTTGCCACTGAATAGCTGTGTAGCCCTAAAGTCTTACTGTCCTCATATGAGAGAGAAAACTGGGTGAAATGGACTGGATCTGCTCCATGTTCCTGTGGAGCTCCATGTCATGTGATTCTCTAGTAATTTTTTTTACATTCATAATTGTTTCTCTACTAGCGAAAATAAATTTTATGATCAGCAAGTGATTATAATTATAGCGTATTTCTAAAATGGTAGTCCACATTTTGTATTCTCATTGCAATTGGAGAATTTGAGGCAGCTTTGCTTGGTTAGTGCTTTATAATAAGCTATTTTATGTTACCTTTGCAATAAACTGTAGTCACCAACAAGATGGCTTTACTGGGAAAACTGATTTTGTGCAGCTTATGGAAATTAGTAGGGAAAAACTCCAGAGCTCTGCTTCCCAATAGAATTTTTTGAGTTGATGGAAGTTTTCAGGTCTCATTTCATATTCAGGTCTCATGTCACAAATTCATAGCTAGCTCAGAAATTTGAGAAGCATTTGGAGTTAGAAAACTTTTCCTCTTCTCTGTTTCAGTCTTCTGAGTGTCAAAGCACCAGAAGCTTACAAAACAATAATAATAAAATTTATTCTTTGCTGATGTTTTATGTCCTATGCATTATGCACCTAGATGCTCATTTAAACCTCACCTGAGTTGTCTTGTTATACATGCATTAAACGTACATGAGTTCAGCTACACATCACTGTGAGGAAAAAGGAAATAGAAAAATAACATAAATGGTACACATAGTTAAAGTCAACATACCAAAGAATATATGCTCTAGAAAACATGGGAGATTTTAGGGTGCACTATACCTACTCTCCAGGTCTGAGTAGCTAGGCAGAAGATGCAGCACTTTAGATTATTTGTTTTGTAATTAGAATGTTAGAACTAGAAGTATTAATAGAGAGTAATAAAGTTCTCTTAACCTGGTTAAATTAAGTGATTTGCCCAAGATTGTATGGCTGATTAGTGAACAGGACAATTTTCCTAATGTAAATTGGTATTCTATTCACATGTTATTTAGAACTTCCAGACTAGTTTTTGAAATATTTTCAACCTACTTTAGAATTTCACACAAAGCAGCCAAACCATGTAGCAAAAATAGAAGTTAAATTAATAAAATAGTAACTAATCAGCTTCTGGCTCTGGAAGATAGAACAGCTTCAGGGAACAATGATATACATGAGGTGGGTCTGGGAAGTCCAGCCATTGTTAATGTAATGAGAATGATTTGCAACATCAAAGTATAACCCAGCAGCCAGGGAGAGCGGACTGGAATGCACATGTGTGAACAATGATGACTTCACTGTACTAGTCAGTGGTAGAGGTGTCCTTGAATGAGCATGTGTACTGCGCAGACATCGCATTCAAAATGAGTAAGTAGAGCAATGAATCTGCATCAAATTTTTCATTAATTTTGGACATTCCTCCCTGGGAACTATTTGAATGAATCAGAAGGCCGCAGCTATGGGCAACTAGTGATTGGCAGCTTTATCACAACAACATGGCTGCTTATGCATCATGCCTCATGTAGTTTTTTGGCAAAACCTCAAATCACCCAGGTGACTCAGGCTCACTTCAGCCCACATTTGGTGCCCTGCAACTTAGGGCTTTTCCCAAAACTAAAATCACCTTTGAAAGGGAAGAGATTTCAGACCATTGATGAGATTCAGGAAAATATGACAGGGCAGCTGATGGTGATTGGGAGAACTGTGTGAGGTCCCAAGGTGCCTACTTTGAAGGAGACTGAGGCGTCATTGTCCTATGTACAATATTTCTTTTATCCTGTCTCTTCTTCAATAAATGTCTCTAGTTTTCCTATTACATGGCTGGATATCTTCCGGACAGAACTTGTATACTATTCAATTAATGGACATCTACTCCAAAAAGAAGCCTAGCAGAAAAGTCCCTACTAATGATAGATTTTTGAGTCATTGTTTTCCTATCTGACTGCCTCTCACCCTCTGTTAGCACTAGCCTTTATCAGATTATAAAAGCAATTGAATATTGTACAGTACATGTAGGTATATTATATGAAAGCATTTTTGTCTTTATTTGCCCAAGTGATTTTGTACATTCTGAGAGCTTGTAGACAATCTTCACATACATGTGTGGATACACAGAAATGACTAAATACATGAGAAAATCTAATATATATCTAAAATACAGCATTACTATGGATATGTTAGTATGTATATAAAAATTAATAAACATGCATTGCAATAGTAATTGCAATAAACATGCAATTACTATGAATAATTACAGTAATCCCAGGTCATCCAAGGTAAGAGCTCATTCAGCTCCATTCCTTCTATAAATATGAATTTAGTCTGCTGTGTGCCATGCGCTTGCTAATAACCTGAGCTGCCAAAACAAGTGACACTGGTAGATATGATCTTAGGTGTTCTTGCATTTCTATTCTGTCTTCAGCTCTATTTTTTCTCCCACCTTAATTTCTTTTGCCTATTTTTTTTTTGGCCTTGACTGTACTTTAACATTTCTTAATGATTTTTTCATATAGTGGACAATATTTGTGTCAGGCATGGCATGTACAAAAATGAATAAGACATGGTCCCTGTTCTTCAAGATCTCCCTCCTACCTTCCTCCCCTCCCAAATCCTTTTAGCATTTCCTTCATTTACATTTTGATAGATGATGTTTTGAAAATTGTTTTAGTTAGAATGTCTCCTGGTACTCTTAACATATTGACTTAAAATTTTACCTTTGCCTATGTCTTACCCAGGGAAGTGCCAGACACAGCTTCAGAATGTGACTCCTTAAATTCTTCCATTGGAAGGAAACAGTCTCCTCCTTCAAGCCTTGAGATATACCAAACATTGTCTTCTCGAAAGATATCAAAAGATGAGCTCTCCCTGGAGGATTCATCCAGAGGAGATTCGCCCGTCACTGCAGACATCTCTCGGGGCTCTCCTGATTGTGGGGTCCTGACAGAGACGAAGAGTATGATCTTCAGTCCCACAAACAAAGTGTACAACGGCGTCTTGGAGAAGTCCTGCAGCATGAACCAGCTTTCCAGTGGCATCCCGGTGCCCAAAGCGCGCCACCCGTCCTGCTCCTCCAGTGGCAGCCACAGTAAAGCCGTACAGGAGGCCCTGAGTGCTGCCAGGGTCAGCAGCACCCCGCATGACCTCTGTCATAATGGAGAGAAAAGCAAAAAGCCATCAAAAATTAAGAGCCTTTTTAAAAAGAAGTCTAAGTGAACTGGCTGACTTGATGGAATTCCATTCAAGTGGCATCTTTAAACTTTAATCTCCTACCCTCTGCTCCCTTTTTTTTTTTTTTTTTTTTTTTTTTAATTTTAGGAATGTAACTCCATTGGGGCTTTCCAGACTGGATGCCATGGTGGAATGTCCATAAGGGCAGCTGTCTACTGTCTGCTTATTTAAATGACTATATAATCAATTTGTCAAGCTAGTTATTGCTGAAAAATTATTAAGAGAGACAGTTTACAGTCATTTCTGCCTATTTATTTCTGCTTTGTTATTAGTGATGTATATACATTTTGTTGAAAGCCACTATGGACTTACAAGCTTTAATGGACTAGTAAGCCAGCATGGGCTTGCAAAAATTTCTTGTTTACCAGAGCATCTTCTTATCTTTCCACAGAGCTATTTACATCCTGGACTAAATAACTTAAAAGAAGTAAAACTAATTGCACTACTGTTTTCCAGACTGGAAAAAAAAATCTCTGCAAGTGAAACTGTATAAAGTTTATAAAGTGACTGTGGATAGGGGTCTGTTTTCACTTTTAGATCAAATGGGTTTTTAAGTAGAACCTAGGATTTCTAATTGCCTTGATTTCTGGAAATGAAAACCCATGCTTTTATTATGGGAGCTTCTTTAAATGCATTTAATATAAAGTTTCAAGTCCTGCTGTAAAGATAATGTTGTCTTGTTTTTCCCAGGGCTTTCACTGTGATTGACTGCATTGCAGGCTGTAAGACAGAATATCAGTAATTTAAAGACAGAAGGCTCTTTATTCCTTATGCAAGTGGAAGAGTTAAAACTTGGTCAAAGGACTTAAACCATTCACAAGCTTAAACTGAGGTGGGGGGACGTGGGGATTCAGATACTTGTTTACAGACTTTGAATAACTGCAAAGGATTTATGGTTTGTGAAAAATTTGTACTGTGGAAAAGATAATAAATTGGAGACATTATTGTGTGGGACTGTGCTGATTTTTGTTGGTAACACTCCGCTGAAACACTACATGTTTTCTGAAGAGCTATGTAAGCTATCTTGTTGCATAATTGCAATATAAAAAATAGCAATGTAAGTTGTCAACAAATTTCTTTCTATTTTATATTGTTTGTCATATTTTTATGTAGTTTGAAATGTTTAAATGTTCTAATATCAAAGTTAACAAATATAAATTTATGGTGCATTTAGATTGTGTTGTATTAATTTGTAAAGTTTGGGGTGCATTAAACTGATAGATTATTAAAAGGGTAGTTTTTACTGTGAAGATTGTCATATAGTGCAACAAAGTACATTAACGTCTGGGAAATTTCTGCTTAGAACACTTTTAAAAATTCAGTCACAAATGATCTGGGTAATAATACAATGTGGACGGATGTTTGGGTGAACAGCTGATGCATGTCAGTGAGAATGGTTTTTCAGCATTATGGTTAAAATACGTAAAGTCTAATCCAGTCCTGTTTGGATGAAAATGCTGATTGATAAACAAGGAGTTTACTTTGAGATTTGCTCCAAAGAAATATTTTATTAAGAATATGCACAGTTTCCTGAAGTCTCCTGTAAATTGTGATTGTATTGTTAAGGCCTTGAATGATATTTATACACATGGGTATTTATATTTTTAATAGTGCTGTAAGGCCAAAAATTGAAACAGACATAGTGTTTTGGACTAATTATAAGGGAAGATAATATGAAAGGTCAGGAGTTGAGGAACATAGGCTCTCAAGCTGTTATGAAGGGGAAAAATTGTACATGAAGAATTGAAAAGCATTCTGGAGAGGTTCTTCAGAGTGAATGGAATACCTCATTTTTTTCTCCTTATAGCCAGACAGGAGTGCTTCCCTTTGAGAAGGGCAGAAGGGATGAGATAACTTTATAGTTTACTGGATAGAAAAGGTAGAAGCCGCTGGAGGGGGAGTGAAGCTGGGAGAAGGCATGGCTCTAAGAGCTCCTAGCATGGCCAACTGCTTGTTCAAGGTTAGCAGGGAATTCCAGGTCAGAGACACCTGCACGCCAGAACTTGTTTGGGGGGTGAGGGCAGAGGCTGGCCTAAGCACGTGCGCACCCTCTTACGTCAGTGAATGAATTGTTTGTGCTAAATTTCACACATTTATAAACAAATTCAACCAAGGGATACTTACTGCGTTGTGTTTCTTGTAATTACTTGGCATTAGTATAAAGCTCCATTGGAAAATTCAACAGAAAATAATTGTTTTGGAAAGCCATGGTAGTTTCTGTACTACATCATTTACATGTGAAGGATTAGGGATTAATACAAATTTTATACGTGACCCATTCGTTACCTTATTTTAACCTCATAAAACCATGGTGTTTCTTGTGTTCTTAAGGCAATGTTTTCCTTACTACAGAAAACAATTCATGATAGAAAAGTATAAAGAAGAAGAACAACAAGCAGGTCAAATTCTGCCCAAATAATTGCTTTTAATATTTTAGTATGTTTTCTGCTAGATCACTTTCTCTATATTGATACTCTATATATTTAACTTCATATCATGCTTTATTTAATAGAAACACTTCTCCAATATCATTAACAACTTTTCATAAATAACATTTTAATGATTATAATATGCCATTGCATGGATTAACCATATTTCTTTAATTATTTATTATTATTAGACTGTTTCCAAATTTCTGATATGTGGACTGGTAGCATTCAACATTTATTGAACACTCCATATGCCAGACACTATTCTAAACTCATTAATGTACATTTTCATTTAGTCTTCCCACCACGCTTACAAGGTAGGCACATTTTTTTCCCTTTGGCTTTTAAAATCACCATTTTACTAATGAGAAAACTTGAGTGCAGAAAACTTACTGAAGGTCACATAGCTAGTAATTGGTAGAACCATGTTGTTAACTTCTAAGTTACATCACAAATTCTAACCAACAATTTGCGTCCTCAGGGTATATGTATTTAGAAGGGCATAGAAAACCATGAAGGTGTTTTAGTTTAAAGTACTTGTGTGTACACACAGTATGGAGTCGCACATACGTACCTTGAGTTAGCTGTTTTTAAGGTTCCTTCTCCTCACGGCCATGTTTATCGCACCCACCACGTGAGTGTATGAGCACCTTTTGCTTTACGTTGTCCTTAGGAATCACCATGTGGTTAAAACTTTGCTAATTGGTAAATAATGCCTAGTGTGGTGGGAAGGTTTTCCTGGTACATTTTTTTGTTTCAGTGAATTATCTACTCATGTCTTTTACCCATTAAGTTCTTGGAGTCCTAGTGTTTTTCCAACTCTTGTACACAGACTTTCAAATGTAGCTGTTCTTGTATTCTTTATTTACCAACTAAAACTGATTTTACAAAAATCATATGTATTTCTTCATTTTTATTTTAAAAAATCAAAAGAAAACCTAGATTTAAGTTTTAGTATTATTGATCTCCTGTTTTTAGGTTTTGAATGAGAAAATAAATTCTCCCCCCAAAATTGCAGGTAAGAGGCAGTACAGAATCCACTTAATTCATTCAACAAACATTTAATAGCTTACCATGTAACAAGCATCATGATAAGCTCTGGAGGTGTAGAGACTAATGCAGCAACAGACTAATGCCCTTAGCAGGGGTGTCCAACCTGCAGCCTGTGGGCTGCACGCAGCCCAGGATGGCTGTGAATGCGGCCCAACACAAAATCGTAGATTTACCTAAAACATTATGAGGGGTGTTTTTGGTGATTACATGTCACAATGTATTTAATGTGTGGCCCGAGACAATTCTTCCAGTGAGGCCCAGAGATGCCAAAAGATTGGACATCCCTGCGGCCTAAAGGAACTCGATTATCTAATAAGAGACAGAGCAAACAAAAATCCTTGTAATAAGGACAGTGATAGAAATGTAAACCAAATGTTGAGATGGGAGCTATGAGGGAGAGAGTATGTAGCTCAAAGTATTAAGTATAATGTAAAGGTGTTAACTTGACAAGGGTGTGGAGAGATTTGCTGTGACAGAAACATACAAATCCAGGGGTAAGTTAGTTTTAGGGCTTCTACTACCTAGTAGTTTAGTTGTAACAAATGAGCTTGCGGTTCCTGAGTTTCAGCAAAAACACTAAAAGCAGTGAAGGTGCTTGTTTTGAGATAAGCTGTTTACCAGGGAGAAACACAGTGTTTGAGCAGTTCCACATAAGTCCTGATAGCACTGACAAGGGTCTGTGTTCTGCCCCATACCCCCAGCCCTGGAGCACAGTAGTCTCTGCTGAAAGACATGCTCCTTCCAATTTACCCAGGTAGACCTCATCCTACCTTAAATCAATTGGTGTCAAGTAGGCTTCAAGCCAAGATTCAGGATTTTAGCTGGATCCTGTGGTTGGGATTATGTGAACATGTACAGGTCTCCGAAATGGCCCTGAAGGGGTCCTTTCTGTGGCAGTGTCTGCTGTAGGCCAGGGAAGACATCGAGATCTTGATAACTGCAGGGACTCAAACTATGCCCAGGGTTCCATCACAAGTTAAGAGTTTTGACCCCAGGTTCTCCTGATGTTTCACTATTTACTGGATATGTTGCCATGTCTTCATCGTCCTCCACAAGTGAGAGAGAGCAGTGAGCTCAGGGGTCTGCAGGCAGTTGACTTCCCCCTGGGGAGGGCAGCTCTGCAAACGCATCCCAGGGAGTCCCCATTGCTCAGTCATTCAAAGCTCCAGTCCCAGGCGCTGCAAGGGCAGCGCCTCTGCTTCCCCTTCCCACCCTATTCCTAGTTTGCCTTGGCAGGTTCTAGTTCCCTGCAGAAGCAGGACTCAGGAAATGTTATCTGGGTCAAAATTGTTCTTCCTCTTGTTTGCTTGCAACATTGTAATTCCAAAAGCAGCCATGCCAGTGTTGCAGTTCTGTTTAGAATATCTTGTGTTTATTTCTTATGTACAAGGTCTTTAATGGAAGCGTCTGAGTTCTACAATGTCCACATGAGCTAATTTTCCATGTGTGAGAGAGTGAACTGCCGAAGACGAGGGACCTGTGGTTCCCGGGCAGTGCCGGCGCTGGCAGGGGTGCTAGGGAGATGAAGGCTGCTGCCACTTGGGAACAGGAAAAGCTTTCTAGAATAAGAATGCGGCTTTTATGTTTTGTTTTTGAAATACCAGCTCTTCGGGTTTGATTGTTTCCTTGAGAAAGCTTTCTATTAACACTCAGGATGTGCACCTGTAGCTCAGTAAGTACAAAGATGAGAATTTAAAAGAAAGGGGGATGTGGGGAGGTAAAATGTGCAACAGTGACTAACAGGGGTTGCCTTTGACCTGTAAGGTAAAGGTAAAGAAACAAACCTGAAAACAGGACCAGGATAGGGCCTTGGGGAAGGAGGGGAAGTGGGGAGGGAAGGGTGGCACTTATTGTCAGATCACCGAGTCTCATCCATTTAATCCCTGAGCAGCTCAGCTAATGTCTCTATACTGCCTCGGGCCTCACCTTCACTTCTCATTTTACTACCTTCAACAAGCAAACTGAACCACACTCACCTCCTTTTATCCCCTCGTTGGTGAGCTTTCTTAGCCACATGGCAGGTTTTCTCTGATTAAAATATTTCTAGGCCGTTCTCATCACCTGCAGGATAAACTATAAACTTAATAGCGACTAGCAGAAGACTGACATTCTGGGCCGTGCTTGTTTCTCCAGCCTCGTGGTTGGTCATGGTAGGGACGTCATAGCCTGAGCATCAGCCCAGAGCTGCACTCGGTTTCCTGAACTAGCCAAGCTGCTCCCACCCACCTGCCGGACAGCTCTGGCTGCCTTTCCCACCTGGGCCGTCCTCTCCCTCCTTGGGCCACTCACTTGAAACCTTTCACTCAGCTCGGGTGCATCCCCAGGAAGGCTTCCACACGAGCCCCCAAAGTGGGTGCCGTACCACTGCCATGAATGTCCAGAACTTTGTGTTTGTTACACACTTGTCACGTCGTATTACAATAGCCTGTTTACTTGATTGCCAATCAGCTCAACTCGGAAATGCCTTATCTAACTTTGAACTCACAAAGACATGCTTCAGGTGCTGAATACATGACCTGCCTGATGAATGAATGAATAATATTATTGCCACCTTCGAGTTTCAGGTGGTTAAGGGCATTCACAAGTTTAATGATGAGGAACAGTTCAAGACTGTGACCCAATACAAATGAGCATTACATGCTGTCTTTTTCATTGTCTTACCTGGAGGTTCCAGGAAGGGCGCACTGTCTGTGAGATCAAGATGTCATGGAGCATGTTCTCTGTGAAACACGTGGTTAGAGCTCAGCATTTAATGGCTACGTATCTGGCCACTAATGTGATTTCTGCAGTATAAGATCTTACTCTTTCAGTGATTAGAGAGTGAGAACCTATGTATAATGTGCCGAGTGCTGGGCATACAGCATAACGAAGATAAACATGGACCACCTTGTGGAACAATTCTGTAAATAATTAAATAACCATGCTTGTTATTAGTACTGTGAAGGAAAAGTTCACCGGGTTGTGTGATTATTTAAGTTGAAGGTCAGGAAGGGCCTTCCTGAGAAAGTGGCATTTGCACATAATCCTGCAGACTTAGCAGGAAGCGGACAAGGAGGCGAGCAGGCTTCGTAGTAGCCCAGGCAGCCGTGTGACAGCACGTGTGGAGGAGGGTCCGGGAGGGAAGGACTTGGGCGTGTTCAGGAGCCTGAATGGAGGCGGGTAGGACTGGGTTGGTGTGAGTGGGCAAGAGAAAGGGGCAAGGTGGTGCAGTGCCTTGCAGGCAATATTTAAGGTTTTAGACTCGGTCCTGAGATTAACGGGAAATCGTTAAAAGGGCTAAGCATAGGAAACATGATTCTCTTTATTTTATATCTTCTGCCTCCAGACAACGTGAGGGATAAACATGTTGGTTTACATATCCTTAAATTTCCCCTTAGTCCCTTCACTAAATTAGCTACTCAGTAAATATTTAGCAATTTGCTTTACAAATGGGGGGAGACAGAAGGCTGAGAATGAGTAGGGTCTTTCAGGAGACACAGCAGGACAGTGGAGAGAGTGCGGGGAGCCGCGGGGAGTAAAGTCAGTGGGGAGGTCCCCCCTTCAGTTAGAGGCTTTGTATGAGCTGGGGCTGCTGCAACCGAATGTCATGGGCTGTGGTTTCCACAGCAGAAGCTTAATTATCTCCGGGTTGTGGAGGCTGGAAGTCAAGGCCTAGGTACCGGAATGCCTGGGTGCTGGCGTCTTCTTCCTGCGTGTGCATGTGCAGAGGGAGAGACCGCGCCAGTGCCAGAGGATTGGGACCCCAGTTCATCTGGTTACCACCTGGGAGGCCCTAGGTCCAAATCCAGTCACACTGGGGGTAGAGCTTCGTGAATTTTGGGATGCACATTACAACCCGCAGCAGGGCACCCACTGTGGCACCGGCCGCGCGGCAGTGGTCCGCCCCACAGGCAGCTGTGCTGGGGGAGCTCTCTCAAAACTGACATGGGGGTGGCATGTCTCGGGAGTTTCCTTTTTGTTTAATTCGAGGCTAGGGACCCAGAATCTTCATTTTCCAAAAGTCTCCCTGAGACAATTCTGACTGATGTGCACTTCATGCCCGGCCTGTAAACCGTGACACTTCTCTGCCTCTTCCTACTTCCTCTGGGGTTTCTTTTTATTAGATTAATTTGAGAGAATCCAGCGTCTTCCAGGCACGCACAGGGAAGGCAGCTGGCCTGGCACTCGGCACTCTGTGTTACTTGCCCTGTCTTCACTCACGGGTTGTCAGACAAACCACCATCTCCCATGGTGCTGGCTGGCGGGTGCCAAGTACACCCAACATCCCCACCAGTGGTTCGCCAGGCCCAGGTTTGGAGGGAGGAGGGGAAAGTGGGAGGCACGGTTTTGACCTCTGGGGTTTTAACAGGATGGCATCTAGCCCTCAAGTCACAGATGACACAGGGAAGCAGTGGCTCCAAAACAGTAGGGGCTTCTCGTCCCTCCGGTGACGGGGTGTCCGGAGGCAGGCCGTCCGGGTCCCCATGAGGCCGTCTTTCCACGCACCTTCCTGAGCTGTCAAATGGCGCAAGATGACGGTGCTCCTCTGCTGTCACAGTCACAGGCAGGGCAGGAAGGGGCGAGAGCAGGTGGTGTGTGCCGGGTGCAGCCTGCTTTTCAGCTCCCCAGCCAGAACGACGCCGCGGAGTGATCCTCAGCCAGAGAAGCTGGGGAAGTGGAATGCTTTAGGGTTTATTTGTTTATTTGTTGGCTATGGGGCTGCCCTCAAGCAATCCTACTGATAAAGGGTGGGGGTGGATTTTGAGTAAACAGAAACATCTGTCTGTCCTAAGGACTTGCTGAATTCTCATGTTGGGCTTTACCTGGGAACTCTGTTCTCTAGGGGAGTGTGTGTGTGTGTGTGTGTGTGTGTGTGTGTGTGTGTGTGAATATAGGGGGTGTCCTTGGGCACTTGCTTGGCCTTGACATACATTTTAAACTATTTGTGTTTCTACAATGTACCGGGAACCATTCTAGATGCTGGGAATACAACAGTTTATAAAAAACAAAGGCCCCACCTCCGTGCGGTTGCCATTCCAGTGGGGGACACAGCAAACAAATGCAGCGTGTCGTGTGCTAGTCGAAGGGAGCAGGAAGTGCCGAAGGAGTGACGGTTGAGGTGGTCGGTTGCAATTTTCAGCTGGGTGCTCAGCTGAAAAGATAAGTGTTAAGCGGATGGCATTTGAACAATGACAGGAAGGAGTAAGGGACAGAGTCATCCAGAAACACCTGGAAAAGAGCACCTGAGCAGAACCATCCGGAGCAACTGTTAACAAAATCCAGGGTTCTCGTTTCATTTCCGGTGGACGTTGTTTCATGGATTGTCGATACTTTTGTCTTAACTTCTCTTCATGGGCATCGAACAGTGTGCTGCCTTCAAAAGGGCAGCTCCAGGGGTCCCTGGTGCTTCCCCCCCCCCCCGAGAAAACAAGGTACCAGATTATACATCTCGACAAATAAGTGCTTGTTTTCACTTATCCCCCTCTTCTGAATCCTGTTTCCTTATTCTTTGGGGGACTATTATGAAAATGGACTTTGGAGTCTTAATAGCTCTTTTTTTCTAGAGAGTTCTCCTGTTCTTTCACTTGGGGGTGTGTCTTTGCCTCCTTGTTTTGGCTGGCTGGCTGGGTTTGTTGCTCTGTGATTAGGTAGAGCTGCTATGACTCTTAGTCTTGGGAGGGTGGTCTCATGTAGTCGGTGTGCTCTGGGGTCCAGTGGCACAGTCTCCTTGGCCACCTGAGCTTGGTGCTCCAGGAATGCCCTTGTTTGGGTTATATGTGCCCTCTACTGGTGACTGAGTCTTGATTGGTGTTGGCCTGTCTGTGTGTGGGATTGACCCTTGGGCTGGCTGACTGTGAGGCTCCACCCCGACCGCAGGTGTGTGAACTGCTAAGCAGGTGCTGACCGCACGATGCAGAGCTTTCCTCAGCAGGATTTGGTGCCTGCCGAGGTCTCCTTGTGGACAGGCTGCTTGTGAAGCTTATTGGATCCTGCTCTGATGTTGTTGAATCTGGCCATGGGTGTGTTGGTTCTGGGCCTCTGGGAGGGACTCTGGTGCAGACCAATGTTAGATACTGCCTGTGACTGGCCCTGGGCAACCTGTTGGAGCTATAAAGCCATCCACAGTTTGTGGCTGCCTCTGCTGGGCCTGAGTGTGGATGGAAAGGACCAAGCTGTGCACCAAGGCCGGCTTTTACCAGCACCGGACAGGTCAGCAAAAGTCCCAAGGTGCTGTGAGATTCACCCCCACCTGCCTCCACCTGCCTTCACCTGCTGCCTGCCTGTTAGGCTCAGTCCCGGAAGGACCTTCTGGAGGTACTCAAGTTGCATGGGGTGGGTTCTCCGTGAGTCACCAGGTAGGGCTATGTGACATTCACTAGAATGATACAGGCTCAAACTCAGTGTCAGTGCTGGGTCTGAGGCCACTCATCAGGAGTCCCAGAGTGTACCAAGTCTAGCTGCCACCTGCTAGGTGCTTGCACACCTTAGGGGTGGGGCAGGCTCTCAGGGAACCATCAGACTTGGCCAGCAGAGTGCATCTGACCCCCAAAGACCAACATTTGGCCCATGTGAAGGGAGGGCTCTGCATTGCTTGGGTGTTTGAGGGAAAGATGGCCCCAGTCCCAGAGCCACACAACTCAGCGTGTCCCAGATTCTGGCCGGAGGAGCCTGAGCTCAGCAGGGTGGGGACCCGGGGAGTTGGGAGGATAGGGCTAGTGGATCTCCCATGAGGGGAAACTGCCGGTCAGGCTTCCCCGAAGGTTGGAGCTGTGGCCTCTGCCCCTGCCCCAGAGCCACACAACTCTGTCCCAGATTTTGCCTGGATCTTTGGCTGGGTGGAGTCAGGGGGGTGGGGCCCACCTGGAGCCCACGGGGTAGGGCCAGCGCATATCCCTGAGAGGAACGGGCCATGCGGGTTCAGGGAAAGGGGGGAAATGGCCCCTACCCCAAAGCTACACACCTCGGTCACTGACACCTGCTGAGTCTGCCTAGACCTCTGCACACCAGCGAGGCAGCTGACTCCTCAGTAGGGTGTAAGCTCCACAGGGTGGGGCCATTGCTTTCCCACAGGCTGATGCCACACGGAGGGGAGTGCTCCCCACAAGAAAGATGGTGTCTGTGGTGTGGGAGAGGGATTTGCATAGGGATCCTGGAAGCTGGCCTTTCAGTTCTCCTCCAAGAGCCACAAACCCCAGACTCTCCTCACACGACTCTAGTCCTCTCCACTCTCCCTTCGCTGGAGCCCAGGGTGAGTGGATGTGATTGAAATTTTGTTGTGTTGATCCTTAAAGAGGGCAGCTGTTTCTCCAGCAGACACTTGTCTCTCTCTCCCTAGTGGACAAAACTGCTGCTGATTTTCACATCCAGATATTATGTGGGCACCTCTTCCCAGCTCTGGTGCTATGGGCTGGGGAGCCTGGCTTGGGGTTGAGACCCTACATTCCTCAGGGGGAACCGCGGCAGCTGATATATTCCTCCAGAATCTCAGCCACTGCCATGGGAGCGGGGCCTGCCTTTTTGTGCCTCCCACTGTCCTTCCAGTCTTCATGTGGCTTCTTCTGTAAGCCCGTGCTTATAAGACTTCTCTTCAGTTAGTCTTCAGTTGGTTATTCAGGTTGATTATTCTATAAATTAGTTGTAATTCCAGTTTGGTCCTGGGAGGAGTTGAGTGTACCTTCCATCTACTCCACCGCCATCTTGGATCTCTATAGTTAGGATTTTTAACTTTTTCATTGCAATTATTTGAAAACAGTATCAGAACAAAAGACTTGTTTTTTCTTCAGACTGTGTTTTCTCTACTTTTAACGTTTTTTACGGAGCTTTCTTTCTTCTCGTTCTTTAATTTTTTTTTAATTTATTGAATTTTTTTTAGAGAGAGATCATTTTGTTGTTCCACTTATTTATGTATTTATTGGAGGATTATTGTGGGTGCCCTGACTGGAGATCAAACCCACAAACCTGGTGTATCAGGACGATGCTCTCACCAACTGAACTACTACTTCCTTTCTTTCCCATTGTGTCTTCCATCACCAGGTTCACAGTCCTTGGGGGGTGTTGTTCAGATGTAACCAGGGTTAGCAGAAAGGACTGGCCTAACATGCAAATAATTTAGCATTATGGATATGTTTACATGTGTGACATGCTGGGGGAAATGGCTTGTTGCATTTGCGTGTAGAGGACTGAACATTTTGTTAAGTCCTACGCCGCAGAGGTCTATGAATGAGAGCTGGACAGCTTACGCTAATGTTATGTTAGATTCTTGTCTTCCTGCTTGACTTCAACAGCATTTCTGGGTATGGCACAAATTCTCACTTTATAAGTTTCCAAGGTGGTAACGAATTCCTAACATGACCTTCCTTTCTTGTTTTGTCAGTTGTCACCAGCAATATATATATTTTTTTATGCCAAGCGCCCTTTGAGTCAAAGTTGTCCCTTGGATGTGTTTTATTCAGACTAAATAGTTAAATTTTGTTAAAGTTGCCAAATTAAAGTCTTGAGATTCTACATTGCAAACATAAATGTTCGGCTTTCATTAAACAAACCAGAAAAACCCTCCAGGTGTTATTAAGCTTGAGCTTGCTCATTCATTCAGGCTCTGGAGGGTCCTGGTGGTTCTGAGGGTCTGAGTTTGTGACTTCTCTTCCTGGTCAGCATCTCTGCCCCCCTTTCAACCCCCCAAATATCCCAGGGTTCATGGCAGTGAAAACAAATTTAGCTCTGAGTTAAGTCATGTTAGAACAATAGAAATCTCATTATTTATGAATTCAAGTCTCCTTTTTCTGTCATCAGATATACCAGCAAACTCTTCTATTTTGCCTATTTTAAATCTCTAGAACAAAGCAATCAGAAATTTTTTTTGAAAGAGGCTGTAGTTTTTCATTACGTCCTCTAGATGGCAGCATTGCACCAGTTTCTCAGATACTCCTTATTCCAGCCACCTTCAAAATGTTAATTATGTAATTTTTCAGTTGAAGTAATTTCTGTTTCTAAATTTACTACAGCATTTTTCAATAATGTAAAAATTATCAGTAAATAGGAAGTACCCATAAGATGCAGTATTTAACGGGACGGAACAACAATCCCCCCCCCACCCTGCACCCCCCCCACTTTGGGGCTTCCTGAGTTGATTAGTAGAAACAGAACATATTGCAACGTATAATTGTCACGATTATGTGGGCTGTTCATTTAGAGTGTGTGTGTGCACATGCATTCAGCTGCCACATCTGCAGCACACGTTGGAAAATAGCCCTTCTCTGTGCATTTTGAAACATCAAATGTTTCTCATTTGGAGCAATTTCTTTATTTTATTTTGTGGATAATGAATGTTACCCACAATTACGGGAGGCAAGGGAGCAGAAAATAGTGTGTACTACAAGGGGGAGGCTCTTACAGATATACATACACATAAGCAGACAAATGTGGGCTATGTGCCGGCCTCATCCATAAACAAGGCAAGTGCTGGAAAGGGAAGTGGTGTGTGTCGATCAGATTAATGGTTTGAGAACAAATCCATTTCAAAGCAGCTAATTAAATATTTCATTGTGAGTTATTTTGTGTAATTTGCCTTGGTATATGACAGACAAATATTAAGCATTCCATTTTATCTTCAAGCACAACCCACTAATATTTCACTGATTGAATTCTTTGCTTTTGGTGCTTTGGGCTTTGAAAACACCTGTCCTTTGAGTTCTGGTTAATCCGCTTGACAGCTGAGTGTGAAACAGGGACCTTGAGGTTTTCTTTGGCACAAGCTTGGCCAATGACACCTCGGACCAACCTAGGAAGGATTTAAGCTTGCTAGTTGTCATCGCCTTGACGACAATCTGAAATGTCGGGGATGTGGGAACTCCACGAGGCTCTCTCCGTGCAAATGTTCCAATTTCTCTGCCACATGGTCCTCCAGTCCCTGCGTGGGCTCCCTCGGGGATGGGGCAGCGTGGGCACCCTTGTGTCTGCACCAGCCTGACTGAGGGGCAGAGCAAACTGTGGGATGTTTCTCCTCCAGGTGAGCCAAGGAGGAAATGCAGGCAGACAGGTGAGCGGGGTGTAGCCTGCCGAGCTCTGCGGCCACCGTGAGCAGTGTGTGAGCTTCTCACAGAGCCCTACAGAATGTTACTGTGATTTCATCGGAGATGGCACATGGGTGGGAACCCATTCGTCTTCCCGGTCTCATCCAGACAGCTGAAGGCGGTGTCCAGGATCCTCTGTAACCTGGCCCTGCTGGTATGAGAGAGCGAGCTTTACCTCTAAGATCCAGATTCCCCAACACCCAAGTTGGATGCCTTAAATATTAGATACAAGTGACGGCTTTTACCACTGTTCTGCTGTGGCTGTGCCCCCTCTTTGCGCATCCTGCATGGAGTCTAGTTTTTGTGTCCAGCTTGGCAGCCCCCATGTAAGATGTGCAGGACAAAGGACCTCAATAGCTGTGGCTCTCACGCAGCTCCCATGCCTGCTGGACCAGGGATCCGTCCTGACTGATACCATCCCAGACCCACCCAACGCCCTCCTGCCACCTACCCTGCTCCCTTTTGTGTCCCTCAAGGGGGGACCTAAGGAAGACCCCACACCTTTCCCCAAACCTTTCTGGACACACCTGTCTCCACAACAACAGGTTCCCTCTTTCTGAACGCCTCCAGGTCCTCGATCTACCCACTGGAAATAGTTTGAAAGATTCCCCAGATGAGTAAGGAGGCTGCCCATCTTTTTGCCCAGGTTTTCAGGGGCTCTAACCTCTGGTAAAGGGAAACTGAGTTACAGCATGTAAATATCCACCCTCTCTGGCCCATTTAAAATTCTGACAACCTTTCTGGTTTCAGGGAAAATTTCAAGTCAAGTGACCTTTTATACAGAGCATGCATTTTCAGCACAGTAGCCTTTGGCTAATGGGATCTCGTTATAGGAAGCATGGGGTCCACATGGCCACCTTGGCACCTTGGGACGATGTCGTCTCTCCTCAGGCCTGGAAGTCCTGTGTTAAACCCAGCTCCACTGTCAGATGCTCATGGTGTAACTGACAGAATTTGCAAAGGCTGAATGACTTGGGGAAACAGGAAGGGACAATTGGGGGGCTGGGAGGCAGGTTTAGTGGGAAGATGTCCTGCCTTTAGACTTACTTTTATTTTAATTCTTATCCGATAATATGTTTACTGATTTTGAGAGGAAGAGAGAGAGGAAGAGGGGCGGGGAGAGGGGGAGAGAGAGAGAGACTGACATGAGAGAGAAACTCTCCAATCAGTTGCCTCTGATTGATGTACGCACCCTGGCCAGGAATTCAACTCACAGCCTGGGTATGTGCCTTGACTGGGAATTGCACCTGCAATGATTTGGCATATGAGATGATGCTTCAAAGAACTGAGCCACCTGGCCAGGGTTAAACTCAGAAATTCTTAAAGGAAGAAAAGGTGACTTTTGAGAAGATGAAATGGAAATGGCGTTCTGGATAGAGAGAATAGTAAGTATGTGTAAAGACATGGCAACATGAAACAGCTCACTGTCCACACACTCCTCTGCTAAGGCTCAGCTAAACTCCTGCCTTCTTCAAGGTTTTCACTGATCATCTCAGGCCACAGGGACCATCTCCATGTTTCCCATCTGATTCTTACAGAGCAAGACCGGGAGCCCTGGAGACTGGCTCCATCTCTTCCTCTGCCCCACCTGATCCCCAGGGCTGTGCCTGTAACTGGACTCAGAGGCCGTCCAGGATGAGGGCAATGGAACCATCCAGGTTGCCAGCTTCTTACTGATTCTGCAACAAAAGGGTAAAAAAAAATCTTTTATCATAGAATGCCCAAGGTGAAAAACTGTTCAAGTTTGTCTTGGTGGAAAACAAAAGGGAAGTTTGCTTAAATAGGACTATGCCTTTTCAGCATGTCAAGTTTTGTTTTTCTGCAAAATGGGGTTTTTAATATTTGATAGGTTTTTGAGAACACCGCACAGTTACAATGCTTGATTGTTGGGCTCTGCTCAGGGGCTTGTATTTCTAAAGGAGAGCCATGTTAAAGAACCTGGCTCCCCGATTGGCACTCGTGGTCCATTCACACACCACTCTTCAGGAGAGTTCCTCTCTCAGCTCCACATGCTTCCAGACTCTCCCGCCGGCCTTTGCACAGACCAGAAATCTGGCCAATTTGTATTCGTCCAGTAGCTCCGACAATCAAGCCACTCTCAGTACTGAATACAATTGAAACCGTCTCCCAGCTGTGCAGCTGATTTGAATGCAACCTCTGATGTTTGTCCTGAGACACTGTAATCAGTGATAGGAGGCAAGAGGAGTTTTGGGGCGCCTGGGGACTTGGACACTGGGTGTGTCAGCTAGAGACGCAACCCCAGCCACCTATCACCATGGGCAACACAGCGGCCTGCCCACCAGCCACGGGCTTGCTCACCTTCTTCACATGATGCCTTCAATGCAGAATGTGGGAGGGGTCCAAATGTGCTAAGAAAAATCAGAGTTTTCATTTGTGGGCATCTCTTGGAAGAAAACATCTCTGAGTACCGCGCATGCATGTGTGTGCATGTGTGTGTGTCCCGATCATCTGACTGACATGAATATCTGCGTTTATTACTCATGGGAGCAATGACTGTCCCCCATGTGGCCCTGTCTTCGTGGTCAGCTATGAAGGAAGGCAGCTCCGTGGGCTGCTTCTGGCTGCTTCTGCCTCTCTGCGTAAATGTGGAGAGGGACCCCTCCCCCTGGTGCAGTGACCTTTGGGCAGCTCCTGCTCTCGGATTGGTTTCCTGATTCCTGCCTGGTGAGGGGATGTGTGAGGCTCAACTTGCCTTCTGTCCCCAGAGCCACCACTGCCGTTAATCACGCCACACCAGATTGCTGGGGAGGAGGGCTGGTGAATAAGCATCTCTCTCACGTACCCAAGGAGTGCATGTCTCAGAACAAGATGCAGGTGGAGATACACTCCTCTCTTGCAGAGCCTAGGATTGCAGAAGGGCCGTTGTGCCGAGCAGGGCTCAGAGCAGGGGGCTGGGTGGAGGCTGGCTCCTGGTTTGGCTCCTGCTGGGCACAGGAGGGGATGTGAGTAGCTTCGGTGCTGGCTGGTCCTGCTCTGTTGTGGTAATAAAGATGAGATAATAGACTGTTCTGGTAAAGGACTAGGATTTCTCTTTGCTTGTCACAGGATGTTGTATTTTATCCTTCATTCCTGAAAAGGTCAGAAAAAAAATAGAGATGTCTCCAAGCTGTCTACATGTTAACTCATTATCCACGAGTGCCCACTTCTCAGGTGGCCACCAGACTTGGCACCTTATGAGGTACCTATTTCATTGCTTCAGGTGTAAACTGATGTCAGCAGTCATTCTAGAGCTTCCCCAAAGCAGACAAATCCTTTCCCAACCTCACCAGTTTATTCTTGCTCAGGTTCTTTTGTATTGTACTTATATCCTTTTGACTAAAAACTTTCTAATTTTTTCTCATTTATCATTTCCCTCTGTCTCTTCAAAGATAGAGTGAATTTTTTTGTGTGGCAAATTTTGGAAGATTATCTTCCAAAATATGGTTGTGTTCAGTGATACATAATTTGTAAATATTTGAAATTATAGGATTTGATATTAAACAAATGACTAGTTTCTGACTCCCTGGTGAACGTGTACCTGCAAATTAACTATGATTCCTGTCCCTGACACCCACCTGGGGCCCATCCCCCACAAGGCTGTGCGTCTGATTTCTAGCTTTGTTACCTTATAGTCAATATAGATTCCACTTCCCATTTCTTTAAGTCACCGTACTCATCCTCAGTTTAAAGGGCTCATTTTTCTGCAGAGCAGTCGATCACCCCAGTCTGGTGTGGTCAGGTGAGCTCCTCGCCACAGAGCAAGGAGGAAGTGGTCAGAAAGCAGATAAAAAGAATGAGCATTTTCTGACGGCCGAGGCTGTGCCACGTGCTCTGCACAGGTCATTTCATTTCTCTTTCACGGTGACCCTGTAAAACAGATATCAGATGCCAGCTGAGAGGTTCAGATGTTAAATCTTTCTCCCAGGGTCGAGCAGAGGTGGAGATGAGGTCTGAGCTGGCCGGATATGGCTTTGGGGATATAATCAAGGGGATTTAGTAGGTGAGGGCAGAGGGGAGGGAAGAGGATAGGTTGAAGACAATAAATATCACTCAGTCATAAGCAATTAGTTAGAACTCATGTGAGGACACACTGTCACCTGTCACATACAGATGTGCAAGGTCAGTCTCAGGACCCAGGAATGAGAATGGAGCGCTGCAGCTCACTGGGAGAGAAAGCAGGAGGGTATGCTGGTGCGGCCCCACGGGGACCTCCCGACAGGAGCCAACAGCTGTGAGCTGGAGGTGAACCCCAGACACAAGGACACACTCCCTCCACCCCATGCCCGCTCCGCCTGCCCCTCAGGCAGCCAAGGAGCTCCTGCAACACACTGTGGTCCAGACTCCTGGGTGACTCCACTTCTATACCTTCTAACCGAAGCTCCTCCTTCCTTTGAGACCTGAAGTATTTAGGACTTTTATGAAGTCTTATTAGGGTGTTTTCTAGGACAAAGATTGGCTTGGCATCCTAATCTGCCAAAAATGGGACCAACACCATGCCCAGGCAGTGCCCAAAAGTCACACAACCTGGAGGGAGAGTAGTGGGAAGAGAGAGTCCAAGAATATCAATTCGTCATGGGTCCGATGACAGGCTGCTGGCTTTGGGTGCATCCCTGCAGCGGCACGGAACAGGGACTTTGACAAAGTAAGTGCTCGACAAACATGATGACAGAGGGGAGTGTTAGAATGTGATGGGACATGGAGGACCTAAGCTACCGCCTACGCTTGAACAAAGAAGGTATGCGTCACCAGCTGAATACCTGACAACGAGATTCCCTATTATCAGCAGCCACCGTGGCACAGCTACAGGTATCCTGGCGAAACTGGCTGAATCCTTACTGCCCCTCCCCTCTCCCTCCAGCTTTTCCCAGAAACAAGGCCTGTAAATTTCCTGGACTTTCTGTCTCAGAATCAGTCATCCCTGACCAGAGGACACTGTCTTGCAAACACCTATACCCAGAACACCTGGGGCAGATCAGCAGAGTGACCCACCCTCTCAGGGGTCTGCTACACACCCTGAAAAACCCTCCCACCCTTTCCCTCGATGCTGCAGTCTTCTCAGACTCAGCAGGCTGGATCGCAGAGTGCTGCCTTGAATATAAGCCCTTAATTGGGTTTTTTTGGCTCCTGGTCCTTTCTTAGCCACCCAGGCTACTTAATAGGAAGGCAGGCAGGCAGGCAGGCATTCTATCAGTTGGCATAACTTTGTATCAGACACAAAGAGTATTTCTCAGAATTTCAGACATTACCATTTTTTCTCTTAGTAATTAACTCTGGAAGTCACCACGCTTAAGTGCCAAGGGGCTCAGAGAGTTTTACATCTCCCCAAGTGCTGATTCTCACCACCAGCACGCTGGCCTGGCTCTCGCTGCCTCTTGGTTGGGCTACTTCCCTCTCAGTTCTGGGTTCCAGTGGACTGTGAGCCTCTTCTTTGGATGGGTTAGGTTCTTCCTTCCCACTCTGGTCGGTCTAGTGTGTATGTGTGGAAAAACACATACTCAGGTAAGAGATGCTTTTGGAAGTGAATGGGAAAGGATGCCTGAAGTAATCGCAAAGACTCCTCTGCAGCCAGTAGCTTTCTCTGCGACTGTGTTCAGCTGCGGAGGGAAGGGAGCCCCAGTTCCCTGAGTGTTGCTGTGAGTGCTTTCTGTTTAGAACAGCAAATGTGCGCTCGTCCCCTAATCCCCACATTGCTGTGAGGGTATGAGACCTGGAAAATATAAGACTAAGGCCTCGCCCCTCCTCTCGCAGCCCCTCCCCCACACTCTCTGAGCTGTCATGGCTTCCTGTTCACCTGGGCACCACACACTCTCCTGAGTAAGTGACGTGTCTCAACAAAGAGAAAAAGCAACGCAATTGCAACCAACTGTGCAGGGACACCTAAATGGCAGATTGAAAACCGAGCACATCAATACCAAAACCAAAAACAGAACAGGAACCCCCCCACTCCCCTGCCCCTACAACTGGAACCACAGAATCCTCACGTTTGATCTGAAAGTCTCAGATTTCCCTGGCATGGCTGGAGCCCCGCCCTGGGGAGTTCCGGTGCAGCTGCGGGAGAGGCCCATGCAGTGAACGCGAGGTCGGCAGGGCGGGGAACCTGTCCTGCGGATTTGACAACGTAGTGACCTTGGGCAGAAGCTTAATGTCACTTTGTCTTCCTTTGCCCATTTCACACATCTGTCGAAGATGCGTAATAACCCATCCTCCTCTCATGTGGGGCCTGAGGATTAATTAATAAGTGATTGTAAATTACTTGGTGCTCCTCAGAGGAAGCGCATTCTGTATGTGCGGAGAATTGTCATTACCCAGCAGTCCGGCTGGCTCGGAAGCAGTAATGACTTCAGGGAGCCCTCGGGAACTCGTGCTGTGGTCTCTCCAGGCTGGAAACTAACGGTTGAGGGACGCTATGGCTCTTTAGTTCCCCTGTCAACCCAGCTATGAAATGGGGCATTCTCCCCCACAACAACGTCTGCCCCATCAATGGTATTTCATTCCCTAAATTATGAAAACAGGTATCTTCCTGGATTCCACCTGGGAATTCACAATGGGGCAGGTGGTGTTTTCCAAGCTCAAGTCTCTGAGCACCAGCCGCATGTGATGCACAGAAGCCAAAGGGCTGTGCGGGGACATCACGCATCGAGCCCTCCTCTCGGAGATGAGCAACCTCCTTTCACGTCTTCAAGTCCGGCGAGGGGTTTTAAAAACATGTTGAGTTTCGTTAACTCCACTCTTTCCCATATTATTTAATAAGTCTTGCAGATGTTTACGCAATTCTCCCGCTCCGCTCTGTGCATGTATCCACGATGGAACGAGACTTCCTTTGCTTTTCTCATCAACAGGCGGGTTGATTTCTCAACGCGATAAATCTGGGCAGCCTGAGACTTACCGGGGCCAGGCCAACAGAATGAGGCCAAAACGACGTGTACCAGTTCTGAGCCCAGGAATCAAGAGGTTTTGCAACTTCTGTCATACTCTTGGAGCCCCACCAGCCTCTGCAGGAACCAGCCCAGGTTCGTCTCCTGCAGGAGGAGAGCAATTGTGTCCCGTTCCCCCCACCGTCTCACCCAACAGCCAGCCACCATCCCCACTTCTGTGGAGCCACCTGCCCTCTTGGAAGGAAGCTGCACACAGACACGTGAGGGAGACCAAGTGACCCAAGGTTTTTTTTTTTTTTAATATATTGCATTGATTATGCTATTACAGTTGTCCCATTTTTTCTCTCCTTTATACCTCTCCACCCTGTACCCTCCTCCCACCAGCATTCCCCCTTTAGTTCATGTCCATGGGTCATACATATAAGTTCTTTGGCTTCTGCATTTCCTATACTATTCTTAACCTCCTCCTATTTTGTACCTACCCTTTATGCTACTTATTCCTTGCACATTTTCCCCCATCCTCCCCTCTTCCCTCTCCCCACTGATAACCCTCCATGTGATCTCTATTTCTGTGAATCTGTTCCTGTTCCAGTTGTTTCCTTGGTTTGTTTTCCAAATTGCTGACTAGGGAATAGTGAGCCAAATAAATGGTTGTTGTTTTAAACCACACAGTTTGGGGTGGTTTGTTATGCAGCGATAGGTTAATAATACAATAAGGGCATATGGTAAAAAAAAAATTCCTTTTAATGGTCCCAGGTTTGTAAATTGGGATTATAAATTGGCCAAACATAGATGGTTTGGCATCTTGGCTGGATCGGCGGTGGTCGGTTCAGTGACATTGCCGCCTTTTTATCTATTTTATTGTGGAAGAAGTGGGGACTTCTGTGCCACAGAGTTCTTGTCCTTATACAGTTCTGGCTTCTATTCAGCCAATCAGAGGCACTCAGTGAGGTTTGTAAAGCAGAAAGGAAGGCAAAGCTATTGTCCTTCTGGGTAATTGTGGGCAGGAGCACAGGCAGAGGCTGGTACGAAGTTTGTAGCTGCTTCTGAGCAAACCCTTCGCAATCGCCCACTCGGGGGCTGCAGGTGGCTCCTGCACGGCCCTAGCACTCCCTGGGCTGATGAGCTCAGCAGCTGCTTCACTGACCTTTGCTCCCCAGGAGACGTGTAAACCTCTGGTCGTGGAGACTTCCAATGATACCAGAAATTAGAATGCGATGAGTGTTACAACAAGGGAATTTTTCAGGTACAGTGCGTGTGTGACTGACGACCCTGCAGAGCCAGACTCCAGGAGGAAGCTTCACTTCAATACTTCTTTTTCATGCTTGCTGATTTACCCGAGAGGGTACAATTCACAACAGCCAAAAGAAGAGATGTATGGACAAGTATGGGGGGGCATGGAGACCCCAGCCCTCTTTGGGCTTCCACCCCCCAGCACCTGGCGGGGGGGCACACCTTCCTGGGAGCTCTGCCGGAATGCTCTCGGCTCCCTCACTGCAGGAAGTTCCTGGGCTCTCCGCCTCATTATACACACATGTGACATGGGAATGACGATTCCTATCCCAGAGGGTTGTCGTGAGCAATAGATGAGGCCCGCAGGTGCAGTGTGGGTGATGCATAGTCACTCAGAATGGCAGGTGTCTGTTTGTTCCAGGTTATGTCCAAATTTCCAGTGACTGGAGTCTAAATGATTGACTGGTACTCTTTCAAGCATCCCACTTTTCTCCCCTCACTTTTGGGTCAAGTTTGACACATTCGTCCATCTCAAGAACTTAATAACTTACAGAGCAGCTGGGTCGGGCCCCTCCTCCCTGATCTCAGCATCTCCTGCACGGCTGGCTCCTGGTGCAGAGGTTGTTTTCTAATAAGCAAATACATTTTACTCGGGTGAATTTGAACACAATTGCTGCGGTACTTCCCAGGGACTTGCCTTTGAAATCAACAAACAAATCAAAACGTCTCATTTCCCTGTAAGGATCTCAGTAGGATTGTATCGGAACTCAGAGGCAGGGAGGGCGGGACAGAGATGAAAAAAACCAATCACTCATTTTCACTTGTACGGTAGAACTTGCTGTGCTGAGAGAGCCCCACAAGGATTCAAGATGGGATTAAAAACAAAAAAAAATCAAAAAACTTTATCTGGTGCCTTGCTGTTCTTAACTTGTTTGCTTACTTGTGGGGAGGCAAGGGGTTAGTTATTCTTCTTGAACTTTTTAATGAAGGAAACTTCAAGGGCAACGGAGAGGAAACCCATTTCCCCAGACGGCCCGATGTGTGATCTGGTCGCCCAGACCAAAGTCATGCGTGCACTTGATCTTAACAATACATATTGATTTCTCCTATGATATATATATATATTTATTTATTTTAATTCTCACCCAAGGATATGTTTATTGACTTTGAGAGAGAGAGAAAGAGAGCGAGAGAGAAAGATCAAGAGAGAAACATCGATTGCTTGCCTCCCATACACACCCCGACTAGGTATCGAACCTGCAACCTAGGTATGTGACCTGACCATGAACCGAACCTGCAAACTTGTAGTGCATAGGGTGATGCTCCAAACAACTGAGCCACGCAGCCAGGGCTCTATTTATTTTAATGTGGAAACTATACTTCCCCTCAATCTGTACAGGATGCTGATGCTCCAGGAAGATGTGAGCAGCAGGGTTAACTCCTAGAATGGTAATACCGTAGAGAGAATGGACTCAGGACTCAGACAGATGGGGTTTGTACACTGTCTATTTTATGTCTGTGAGACCTGGGGAAAGTGAATTAATTTCTCTGAGCTGGTTGTCCCATCTGAAAAAAAAAACAAACAAACAAATGGAAAAACCTCAAAAAATACCCACATTTCTCTGGCAGGGTTGTTGTGAGGAGGAGAATTAAATGAGATCATGTATGTAAAGTGCCAACAAAACCAGTGAAATATGTAGACAGGAAACAGTAGCTGTTGTTTTTACTGTTACTTAGGAGGAGGGTGAAGAAACACTTTCCATCTTGTTGCTGGAAGACCAATAAACTTTGTCTTAGTCAAAGCTGAGATCTCAAAGTGAACAGGTTGAAACTCTTCTGTTCTGAGCTCGAAGAAGGAGCCTGGAACAGCCAGAGAGGAGAAGATGCACAGGTGTGAGGGTGGACTCCGCGTGAGCGACGACTTTGATTTTCTTCAGCTGCTGTCTTTCAAGGACCTGCTCCTGGAAGACTTGCCTGCCAACACTTTCTGTGGATCTGAGTGTTTGCTCCGAGAGTCACGTGATGAGAGCTGCGGGGCGTTGACCGCAGGTGCTTCGGGAAGCTCCGTCATTGGGCTCGTCTGATCTGCCTGGTTTCTTTGCGTAAACAGATTTCAGACACCAAAAACACCTTGTCGAGTAAGTATGGTAGGATGAAATGAGAAGATTTTTCTTTCCGGTTCTTTGTTTTCGTCATAAGTATTCATTGCCGCTAGGGGAGGAGTGGGCCAAAGGGGAACATTAAGACTTCTCTGAATGGCTGTGCAGCAGATTTCTCGATGCAACATTAGAGGCAGTAGCAGACACAGTTGTCTGGCAGCCGGGCTTTCTACTGTAAGGGCTTTGGTATTTGGTTTTATTTTTGACAAAATGTTGTTTTGAGGATGGAGTTTATCATAGGCCTTGCAGAGTGTCCAAGCTTTTGGCGTCTCTGGACCACACTGGAAGAAGAAGAGTTGTCTTGGGCCACACATTAAATACACAACCACTAACAAAAACTGATGAGCAAAACAAAGGTTTTAAGTAAATTTACAATTTTGTGCTGGGCTGCATTCATAGCCATCCTGGGCCGCATGCGGTGTGTGGGCCCTGGGTTGGACACCCCTCAGCGGTGTGGGTGCTGTGAGGCCACGCCGTTAGATGGAATACAGCCCAGTAGAGCACAGAGGACAGAACACGGCAGTGATGAGATGCTGCTCAAGAACAGAGTATGAAAAGGCTTTCATCTCGGGAGCTGTCTGTCTCTCACTCTCTCTTGCATTGCACAGGGGCAGCCAGCTGCCGTGCTGTGGTGCAGCCCTGTGGAGAGGCCCTGTGAGTGGCCTTGGAGGTGGATCCCCTCCCCCACCCCCACCCCCGAAGAGCCTGGAGGGGCCTGCAGCCCAGCCAGGGACAGGCCAGCTGCAGTGCTGGGAGACACCGTGAGGCAGAGACGCCCAACTGGGCATGCCCGGGTTCCCGACCTGTAGAGGCTGTGAGATTGTAAATGTTCATTTGGCTGAGCTGTGAAGTTTGGGATAATTTCTTATACAGCGATAACTAACTAATATACACAGCCAATAAATGAGGATACAGAATCAGTTTTCTTGTCTAAAAAGGGGATATGATTGGAAGGCTGGCTAGTGGAGGGGGATTGGCAGAGAGAATGTCACGAGGGTTAAGACAAGCCTGCGTCTCCATCCTGGGAGAGGGACAAAGGCCCGCCTTCCTGGAGGATAAGAGGGAAACTCCAGGCCATTGGGGGATTGTACAAAGCCGGGGGGACTTAAGCCTTGCTCCCTGAGCAGGCAGCAAACTTGCCAAAGAAGAAAGCAACGTCTACTGCCTTGAAATGACAGTAAATGGAAGTAACAGCCAGTGTGTCTAAGCCTGAGGTTGGCAAACTTTCTCTATCAAGAGTCAAATAATAAGTATTTTTGCTTGTGGGCCATACATTCTCTGTCACAGCTACTTACCTCTGCCATTGAAGAGTGAAGGCAGCCTTGGACAAAATGTAAATGTACAGGCCTGCCTGTGTTCCAAGGAAAGTTAATTTACAAAAACAGGCAGTGGGCCAGATGTGGGCCATGTTTGCTGACCCCTGGCCGAGATTAAGGGGACTGAGTCCAGCCCCTGAGGCCCCAGCATACCCAGGAGAAGGGAAAAGAGGCTGAGGCAGCCTCCTGGACCCAGAAGGGCTTCTCAGTGAGCATGAAGACATGCAGAAGGAACTGTGGGGGCTGGAGAGCAGACTGGCCCCCCACACTTCCACACTTCAGAGGGGTGAGGACCGAAGACCAAAGACTAATGGGAATTTTATGTCTCACAAGTCCGCATGGTAAATGCTGTGATGGCAGGCTGGGGGTTTCCTCTCAGATTTTAATCCCTCCCTGAGTTTACGGATGAACGGTGTATGTATGTGGAATTTGCAGGGAGAGAATCCTGCATTAACTGAGTTGAAACCCCAAAGTCACTGGGTTCCCTTAAACGGACATATTTTTCTCCATCAGTGGCAAATGAGGTTTTGAGAACTAAGTTTGTATTAGGGAGGAATGAAAAAAGTGACATTTTGCACAGCTGAGCACTGTGATTATATAAAATTTGTGTTTGCTATACACATATAAATAGTTATAAGAAATAATATCAGGGATATCCAGATTTTGGAGATGGGGAAAAGCCAAAGGTTCACAGCACCTGAGAAGAAACACAATTACCCGCATCTCTTGGCTGATTCTAAAACTGCCCTGGCTACACAATTTGCAGGGCCCAGTGAGAAATAAAAATGCAGCTCCTTTTTTGTTTCTTTTTTCTTTTTCAGAAAAGCAGGAAAAAAAGTGCCATGAAAGGTGGTAAACTAAAAAGCTTTCTTCTTTCTTCCCTGGTCTCTTTGTCAACTTGTCACAGTGTTTTATATTTGCTCTTAATGTTATGCTAAGTAAGTTAAAATTAAATTTTAATTATTAACACATTCATCTTTATATTGTGCCATGCCTCTTTCAAATGCAAATATAGGGGATTTAACTCATGGGATCAATAAATGACAGAATTCTTATTTTGCAGCTTATCGGTGCAGGTACAGTCTGCTCTCAGCAGAGCAGTAGAAACGCCGCACAGGACGCAAGCCGGCTCTCTGCCCCCTCTCACTTCCCGCAGGCGCATTCCGCCAGCACTCCACCTCCGGCCTGCTGAGGCGTGAGAAAGGACGCAGAGGAAAGGGGATTTGGAGTTGCCTGTCTTTCCGTCTCTGTCGTCATATTCGGCTTTAGCAGTTGACTAACAAAAGGAAATGGCATGAAGGAGATAGGCTATGACAGGATTCTGACTGACTTTGCTGGAGCCGCTGTGACAAGGCACCCCAAACTGAGTGGCTTAAACAACAGACACCTATTGTCTCACAGCTCTGGACGTTAGGGGTCTGAGGTCCAGGTGACAGGGCCCTTGCCCACTGATGGCACCAGGGAAGGGTCTTCCAAGTCTCTCTCCAGCTGCTGGTAGTT
Source organism: Anoura caudifer (assembly GCA_004027475.1). Taxonomy (NCBI): domain Eukaryota; kingdom Metazoa; phylum Chordata; class Mammalia; order Chiroptera; family Phyllostomidae; genus Anoura; species Anoura caudifer. Next base: position 407,236 of record PVKU01000259.1, on the reverse strand, counting down.
TCTTGGCTTTTGACAGTCACTCCAGTCTTCACACGCTGCTCTGCCTGTGCACTTGTGCCAGGGTCCAGATTTCCCCTTTTCACAAAGATACCAGTTATACTGGAGAAGCTCCCATCCTGCTCCCTTATGACCTCATGTTAGCTGATTACATGGGCAAAGATCCTGTTTCCAAATAAAGTCACGTTCTGAGGTGGGGGTGGGGTGGGATTAGGATTGCAACATAGGAATTCCAGGGAGAGAGCATACACATTAGTCTCATCACCCTGGTTGCTCATGCTTCTTGGAACTCTTTCTTATTTTAATGAAGTCCTGGTTTGAACAGAAAGTGCAACCTCTCAGGGCTGTCATGGTCCCTGTTGGTCAGTTACAGACCTGATTCTTGCCGAAGTCTCCACATCGTGGGCCCACTGACATTCTGTGTCAGGAGGACCGTGGATGCTATTGGTGACCATGACAGCAAGGAACTGTGTAGGTGTCCTCCACTCATGTGCATGCTCCAGTGTCCCATTGGACTTTACCTGTAAAACCCAAGCTTAAAGGTAAAGTTGTTAAGAATTTCAAGATGATGACAGCTGAGTGTTATAACAAGCGCGGGGCTCTTTTGAGCCTGCGGCCTGTGCAGCGGCATGGGCTACACGTGTACAAAGCCAGCTCTTCCAGGACTGGGGCCCAGAACTCTTGACTGAGTTTCCTTCCCTGTTCTGTTTAGGGACTTGTTCACAATCAAACCCAGCCACTGAAGACCTGGAGTCCAGGGAGGTTCTGTGCCTATCTCAAATTCCCAATGGGAATAGGCAGAACTGGCTTCCAGAACCCTGGCACCTTCTTGTCATAATCCATCACCTTGCCACCTGCTTCTCCACTACCCGGCTGCTAAGAATTCGCTCAGTGTGAATGCCCCCAGCACAGAGAGGTCTTCAGGATTCTATGTTCCGCAGGAAGTTGCAGGACAGTCCTTAGATGTGTGTGTACAGGGGACTGACCTGCTTTGCCTTCTTGGATGGCAGCAGAGACAAGCGATGAAATGGCAGCTGTGTCCCATCTAAACTGAACTTGTGACTGAGTTCAAGGCAATGGGACAGTGAGCAAGGCTGAGATGTTAGAGGGCTCCAAGTATTCCTGTTCACTACTCAGTGAAAAGCTTTAAATTTTGGGGAGGGGGAGCCAGAAGGTGGCCTTATCAACACAGCAGGGGGCCAATACTTCCATCCGGCCTAAGGCAAAACGTGCCAGTGTTGAACTGGTTTTCAGTGTTCCCCTGACATATCCTGGCCTCTCTTCTGTCTCAGGTAACTTTGCCATGGAACGAACTGCCCCAAAACACAGCGGTTTAAAGTAGCAGCCATCCAGTCAGCGCACGATTCTGCAGGGGGTTGGAATTGGGCTCACGAGGTCAGTTCTTCCGGTCTGGCCATCTCTTTCCGGCATCTGTCTGGTGCGTGGCTGGGCCTGCTGGCTTATGAAGGATTAGAGGAGCTCTTGACTGGGGCTTCCTCACGTGGTCCCTCTCTTCCAGCCCACTGGCTGGCCTTGTTCTCCTGGTAACAGCCGGGTTGTAAGTACGGCGAAGTTGTAAGTGTCAGACCTGTGGACTAGAACTTGCATAGCGTTCCTTCCACCACATTCTGAGCAGGTCACAGGCCAGCTCGGAATCAGAGGGTGGAGAGAGAGATTGCACTTCTTCCGGGGAGGCGCGGCAAACGATTGTGGCCATTTTGCCATCTTCCCTGTTACACTCCCCCCACCCCCCTGCCGCCCCGCCAATACCTCTCAGCATGGCATGCCTTCCGTCCAGACCTCCTAAAATTCACCTGTCCTTGGTCTCCCTTGTTATTCCCGAACAAGGCTCTTTGTTCAGGATGCTTGATGGGAAAGAGTCAGTGTACTTTAGAATAATTTGTGCTGGATCCGAGAGAGCAGAGGTGGGGGGCACTCATGGGTTACTCTGAGACCTTTCTTGTCACAGACATTCTAGGCTCTTTGGGAAACCAGGCCTTAAGTCAAGTCAGTCTTCAGCACTCATGATGCTGAGAATCACCTGGGAGCTTGTTGGAAATGTGGATTCCTGGATCCCGTGGAGCTGAACTAATTCTAAGTTTTCTGGGAGGAGCCCAGGAGCCTGTAAATTTTCCACATTCTTGGGTGTCCAGCTGGAAACACAACCTCATCTCTAAGGCATAGGAAGCATCTTGGCAGGAGGCAGAGAAGGTGTTTGACTCTTAGGCCCCTGGATGGATAAGCTAGGCCTTACTGATTTCTCTGTCCCCCACTGCCTGGCACCTGCATGGTATTTGAGACTCTCATCACTTTTAATTGAATTGAGTGGAGCATGTGTGGCTTGTGTTCCAGCTGCCTCACTTTCCAGGAACACAGTAGGAGTTCAAATTCCTGGGCCCACCCTGAAACACCTGGAGACTGGGGGGAGGGGGCTGGGACAGGGGTGGAGGTAACAGATTCTGCCTTGAGGAGCCCTGCAGGTGATTCCCATTGCTGCTCAGTGTGAGAGCCATGGGGTCAGAGGTATGTGTATCTGTGGGCAGGGCATCTGCCCGTGCGAGTGATGAGGGCCCACCCAGGCCTTGGTGGGCTGACTGTGTCCCAATCAGCTGTGACCTGCTTGCCCTCGGGCTGGGTCTTCCCGCAGCTCCTGTGAGTGAGCCCAACCTAGGCCCTTCCTCACCTGTGCTAACACACTGGAAATTTGTTGTAATTCTTTCTCCTGCGTTCTGGACAGGGCCTCTGAACCTGCTTGTCAGGTGCGGTCTTTATGCGGAGAGCCCATGATGGTTTCTGCTGGGAGCACAGAGCTTTTCAGTTGGTGTCGAGAGTTTTCCTCCTTTCCCGAGCAGCTTTAAAAACCTGGGGCCTTAGACAGAGCCCTGAGGATTTAGGAATTAAAAAGGAATTGCCACGAGGGGGCCACTGTTCCTGCAGAGTTTCAGGTGCACACTTAGTTGTTGAAGTGAGTAGACACAGCGCGCGCGCATGCACACACACACAGAGTCTGGGTATCAAGTTCCTTGAAGCCAAGTTCTGTTTTCTCTGGTTTCCTAGACAGCCCTTAGCGAAAAGGAGCATGGGAAGTCCTCAGCCACATCGGCCACCGGAGTTTTGGCTCCTGGGGCCAGAAGTCCCCTGGGTGACAGGGAGACTCCGGAAGAGAGGACGTTGGAGTGGCCCAGGAGTCTGCCGCGCTAGCCCCAGACACACCGCGAACGCTGGAACACGCTGGGACACACTGCCTCCTCTCCCAGGGGCACAGCTCGTTATCTGTGAGTAGGACCTACATTGACATTTTACTCTCCCCTAAAACGGTTTTGAAAATACTTATACATATAAATGCATGTAAAACAGCAGTTAGAAATGCATAAACAGAAATTAGGAATTCCGTAGGAGAATTGAATACACGTTATTGGTAGCAACCTGGAGTGAGAAAATCTGAACCCTAAATTAGATTCTGAGAGTTCAGGAAGCTAGGGGAGGCCTGGAAGAGGCAGATGGAAAGTTCTCTCTCGCCCTATCAGGCAAAAGAAAGTAGTGGGTGGGCATGGGTAGGGGAAGGTGGGGCTTGGGAAAGCCCCCAAGATAGGAGGGGCCTGCGTGGGCCAAGTTAAAACTCCAAACCCCAGCTCTGCTGGCTGTTTATCTGACGGCTGGGAGTTCCTGAAGCTCAGGGCGCTGTGGCTTTCCTTGGCTTTGGTGCAGCTTGTACTTTGTTGGGGGCATTCGGCGGTTCAGCAGACTCCTCCCCCTGCGCAGGTGAGGTTTAATCACCGTGCTGAAATTGTCTTCTGAATGCAGTTCTGTTAATGGCATGTCTGTTTTCAGATGAGCTTCAAATAGAAAGTGCATCTTTCAGTTTGAAGAAGTAGGAAACATCCCACCCTTTGCTGAATGTGCAAATTAAAAGGTGAGAGACGCTATTAGCAGTTAACTAGTAGAGCAGGCAGTCCGCGTGGTGTAGGCTGGCCCGAACCGAGAACGAGAGGATGGGAGGGGGCTGCCTCCACATCTGGTATTTTGCTAACAGACAACTCTGAAGGGGAAGACCGAGGTGGGGGACTCTCCCTTTCAGCTCTCAAGACAGTGTGGCACTGGTACAGGCCCGTCCATCCCTGGCAAAGGGTAGAGAGCCAGCCCCGCTCCCTGCGAGTCTGGCTGGTCCTGTAGCTCAGGGGACATAGCACTATTCAATTAAATGTTTTCTTTTTTTAGGTTGATTTCCAATTGGTTGTTAATATGGAGAAAAATACAATGGCATCCTTAGCATCATGTGGGTTAAAACCCTAATTGTAGAAACACTGAAATATGAAAGATTAAAACTATTTGCAAGAAAATAGTATATCTTGATGGAGAAAGGGATTTTATAAATGTTCCAAACTCACATACCATAGCAAAAATAAAAAATTCAGTTTGTGTTAAAATGAAAACATTTTGTTCATCAAAAGACACCTTGGATAGTTCACTTTGTTCATTAGAGTCTACGGATGAGAGAGATCATACAGTATTTGTCTTTCTCTGACTGGCTAATTTCACTTAGCATGATGTTCTCCAGGTCCATCCATGTTGTTGCATAGGGTAAATTTTTTTCTCCCCCTCTTTTCCTTTTTTATGGCTATTATTCCTGTGTAAATATACTATAGCTGTTTTCTCTATTCATCTACTGATGGACACTTGGGTGGCTAACAAGCAAAACAGAGACAGACTTGTAGATAGAGAGCAGGCTGACAGCTCTGGCTGAGGGGTGGATTGTGGAGATGGAGTGATGGAGCAAAGAAAAAAGAGAAAGAACTTAGGAACACAGACAACACTGTGGTGGCTGTGGGGGGAGGGGTGGGTGGAGGTGGAGGAGGTTATGGGGCGATAAATGGTAATGAGAAAATACGGTAAAAAGATAAACACCTTTGAGAACACGAAGAGATAACCTATAGTCAGGAAGAAATAAAGTATTAGTATCCACAGTACATGAAGAGCTTCTTCAATGAGAAACACAAACAGGTTAGTCAAATGGCAAAATGGTTAAGATATAATTTACTGGAATGGAAACATCAATTGCCAATAAACAGGAAAACATGCTTAATCTCATTATCAATAAGGAAAAAATGCAAATAAAACTAAAATTAGATGCTGTGAGATTACCAAATAGTAAAACATCAGATAGTACCAAGCTGTGGTTAGGATGTAGAGTAATGGGACCTCTTGTCTACTTCTGCTGGAAGTGAAACTTGGTGTAGCCACTTTGGAGAACAATTTGGAGGCAACATCAGTCAAGTTGAAGGTATGCATATACCGTTACTCAAAATCACACTTCTAGATATATACCCTAAGTAAATACACACATACACCTCTGTATATATAGATATATGCAACCATAAAGATATATATGTATGCACCTATATATGCACACACACACACACACACATGTCAGGAGACATAAAAATAATTAAAGAAGTGTTCTTTGTAATAGTAAAATACTGGAAACATCCCAACATCCATCCAGAGGAGAAATAAATTGTGTTATATCTATAATGGAATTCCACATGAATGTGAAAAGAAATAAACTAGAGCTGCATGAATCAATATGAATTAATTCCACAAACATAATATTGATCAAAAGAAGGCAATTTGCAAATGGATATTTGCAGTGTGATATCTATGTGAAAGTTCAATACATGCACCAGTTCTATGTATAAATGAAAAAAGAAATACAAATAAATGAAAAACCTTCAAAATCAGGACAAAAGTTTCTCCTGGGTAGAAGGGGGAGAGGGAGGAATCTTGGAGGACCCTCCATGGGGTATTTCACTGTGTTGGCAATGAATTAATTGTTTTGCAAGCTGGGTGAGAGCTGTTCTTCACGCTGTTTGGTGTGTCTCAAACATTAATACTAAAAAAGCGCAGCACTGTCAGTTACTGACCTATGTGAGAGCCCTTCCTAAGGATGAATCAGGATTGATTTCATCCTGCTGCCTCAGACTGTTCCCCTTTGCCAGATACTCACTTCCCCCCCTCCCTTGTAAATGGGATTGGGCTCGTAACCTACTTTCAGACCTAAGAGGAAGTCAGCTGGGGAGCATGGCTCTGGGAAGCTTTTATTTTCTGATAAAAGAATTCCTTTGACTCTTGTCTCTTCCTTTTGGGGACACTAGATGAGGATGTGATGTCTGCAGCTGTGACAGCCATCATCATGAGGGAACAGGCACCGGGGCAGAAGGCCAGTGCTCTGAGGATGGCAGAGAGAAGGATGTCCAGCGCTGGAATATCGGATGATGAAATTGAGCCATGGATAGACCCGGGAACAGAACCTACAGATTGTGAGTTAAGTACACAATAATTGTCTTAGTGGTTCAAACCACTGGTGGCCTGGGTTTCTGTTACTTGTGGAAAAATCTTGCTGATACAAAACTCAACAAATCCTTCTCCTTTTAACCTTACTGTTGGGCTTGCCCCTCTATGGAAACACTAAGCATTTTCTTTCCTTCAAATCTCCACTCTTTCTGCCATGAGCAGGACCCATTCTTCCCTGGTGCACTCTGCAGCCCCAGAGGCTCTTGGGAAACGTCTTCTGTGTAATGTTTTCCCAGAGATCCCAAGCGAACAGCACTCTTCCTTCTCCGTGGCCCCTAACATTCTCTCTCTCTCCCCCTCCACTACAGTCCTTTAAAGGGACTCTGGTGTCTTTGTCTCTGCGTCTCCATTGGTTGACACAGTTCCAGGTACATAATAGGGACCCAATGGAAGCTGGGTGGAATGAATAATAGCTGTCTTGTATCTATGTCTGAGAAGGAAAATAAATCAAGCACTGCAGTGGGTAATTGAGGAGGAGAGGTATGGGAAAGAGAAGCTTGAATGAATGGCCTTCCCAGAAATGAACACTGCAAAGCCAAACCTTTTCTTAACAGCTCTTGACGCAATATTCCATTAGTCATTCCCATTCACTAACGATTTTGTGTGTTCAGGAGACTCTCTCTGAAGCTCACCAGCCTGTTTAAATCCTGCTTCCTTTCATTTCCCCATCCTAATCAGGTTGAAGTGACAATTGCTGAAGGCTTATTTTCTAGGAGATAAATGAATGCACAGGTGATGCAGGGCCCTTACGAAGTGATTGCTATCTCAGGACTTAAACTACAAAAGTATGGGCAAGCTCCGTCATTAGGCAGAGACCCGGGCACACTAGGCGCTGCCAAGACACGGGCAGGGCATTATTTCATTTCAATGGGCTTAAACATTTGCTCCTGTGTACTTCTCTGTGTCAGCAATCATGAGAATAGAATGCGGTTACATCAAATATTTTCTGTCTTCTGAAAGCCTTTCTTTTTCCTAAATAGCTGCTGCTCTGTGTGTGCGTGTGTGCCCGTGTGTGTGTGTGTGTGTGTGTGTGTGTGTGAGTGAATGTGGAAGGGAGAGAGAGATGAGGAAAGCACGAGGAGCATCCATCTGCAGATAACCCGCAGACAGCAGAGCGCTGAAAGGCTGGCATTAACTCTATGTAGCTCGGGCTGCGTATGTGCTGGGACTCTTCAGTGATATACGAGTTTATGTAGAGGAGGGCAGGCTTTAGCTGAGGGAAGATTCCCGATGCAGCAGGAATAGCCTGAGACAGAAAGGCAAGCTGGAGCTGGTCTTCATTCCGCAGACGGTCATTTAAAAACCTTATCGATGCAAAGTGAATGGCAAGATAGCAGTGTCGTGTATAATATATTCTCTATCTAGCATGTGTATGCTCAGCGCTTTACATGCATTATTTCGTTTAAATTTATAGCAATTATATAAAATTGGGACTATTATTATTTTGATTTTGCAGAAAACAGACTTAGAAAACTTATTTTAGGGATCACAGATCCAGTAAGGCTAGGAGGTTCACTTTTTCCTAGAAAATAGGGTATAATTCTCATTTATCAGTTTGACAAATGTTGCCTCTCCTCTTGAGGTCTGGGAGGGTGGGATCCATATGAATAAGAAGCCCAGGGGCCTTCAGGGCTTGAAGGACCCCACGCCTGCCCCTCTGAGGCCCAAGAACTGACCTTAGAGCAGGCGACTCCGACCAAGGCTGGGCCGCCAAGTGCAGTCGATTCCTTGAAAGATTTCCCATCAGACTGCAGATCTGGGACAATGGGCAGGCTTGGCCCACAGTCAGCGTTGTGCACGTATGTTTGTGATACAGTATTTGCTATAAGCCAGCCTCTGGCCCCAGCTCGGATGTCTGACCCTGGCCTAGAGAACTGAAAGTGCGGGGCTGCCTGTAGGACCCCCAGTCCCGCAGGTGACACCGGCACCGAGAAATAAAGGGAGCCAACACAGTGACTAGGCCAGTGACTCGGCTTTTAGTAATGCAGACTCACTCCAAATCCACACTAACCTCGTGACAATACTAATCACTCAGAAACTATCCGTGCTAACATCTCACAAGAGAACTGGGAGATAACGAACCTGAGTCCCAGAGTCTCAGTCTGCAGGTCCGAGAGAGAGCACCATGGGCGAGGGAGATGTCAGTGTCCTGCAAGAATGGGTCCCCAGAGCCAGGTGGGTGGCAGGGCAGATGAAGTCCTCAGTCCAGCAGGGCAGGGCCCCCAGCAGTAGATGCGGTGGAGCAGCACTCTGGTGGGTGGAGCTTGGCTGTCTCAGCAGTGGTCTGGGGCCTGCCTCAGTTATACCTTGAGAGTGGTGTACCCCACCCTTCTGGGTCTGTAGATAAGTGTTTGGCACCTCTGCTGGCAGGTGGGGAATTTCCCCAGGAGCCGATCCATGGGTCTCCTGCTCTGCAGACACAGCTGTTCTGGTCACGTGTGCAGATATCTTGTGTGTGTTTCCTTGCCAGATGTGTGTAGCATGACTTAGGTGGCTTCCCTCTTGAACCAAAGTGTTGTGGCTGACCGGCAGCCGTGGCTTCTTGGTTGACTTGAGTGACTACACTTTGCTTTATATACTGTATGCTACCTTGACCGGACCGATGCCATTTTGTCGGTCCTGCTCTCCACAGTCAAAAAGGAAGGAGTTGGCATGGAGGTTTTGGAGTGTGGAAGCTGGAACCTGACCACATCTTCTGTCTTCTTATTGTGGATTGAAAAAAAAGGATTATTTTTTCCTTGTAAAAACAGGGCCTGGGCCACTTGCACTCAATGAGGCTGAAAACCACAGTCGCCCCAGCAGTCTGACCCATCCACTGTTTCGCTTTCTGCAACTACAGTCACTTGTAGTCAACTGTGTTCTGAAAATATTAAATAGAAAATTCCAGACTCTGAACCCCATCCTGGGTTCTTATGGAGGCTTTATCACCCTGGAATCACAAAGTGGTTTCCTCTGCAAGCAGCCTGCAGCCTTAGGCGGTTTCCAAAGGCAACCTCATTTGCATAACAAAAGACACTCGAATGGATCTCATCTTGGAAAATTCCAACCAAGGGTTTTGAGAGCTTTGTGCCAAGAACAGGGACCAAGACCAAATGCATATTTTTTTAAATTATAAATAACAATATCACAGTCACCAAATTCAAGATTCAGGGTCCTGGGTGGAGGACTCTTCTCCACTGGCCCATCAACATGCTCTAGACTGGAGATCTTGGCAACGAGATCATAAACTTCCCACTAGTTTAGTTTCCCTGACTCACCGTGGATTCTAGAACTGTATGGGGGATAACGCTAAAGGTCTCACTCCTCTCCGTATCAAGGAATGGTTAATTTTTGGCTTTATACACAAGAGCATGCAATTGTTTTGTGAAGGAAGCAATGAGAAAATAACCTTATGGACTGTTTTTGTAAATGGCCACTGTTCTTTCAAGAGGGACTTCACCGTTTGTCTATGGGGAGCCTTACCGAGTGCCCGAAATTAGCAATTCCTGAAGTGCCATTCACTGGGCACGTCCTCTGTCCCAGTCTGGTTTCAGGGGGACTCATGGTGTTATTCTTTCACTGAGACACGCCGATTTGTTTGGACAAGTCTGTTTTCCTTTTCCTTGAACTCTGCCCTTTGTTTTCCCAGATCTTTTAATATTACCTCCTCTCTTGGTTTGACTCACTGGTGTAGGAGGAGAGAGGGGGCAGTGATGGCTCTAACCAGGGCCTCCTCGCTGGGTCATAGAGAGATGGGGGCAACTCCCTCTCCCCTTGAGACTGGTTAATGCTCATCAGGTGAGGCCGTTGCTTTTGAGTTTTGTTCCTTGGCCTTCCAGTTCTGACATGTCTTGTCCTCCTCTACCAGTTGATGCTTTTTCTCTGCGCAAGTTCTTTTAAGAGGACATTTGTTTGTTGTAATTTAATGTAGCTTCATTAGGAAAAGTGCCTCTAAGTAGTTCTTTTCTTATTGTGGGATTTTTCTCAGTGTGCTTTTTCCCTATGGTAGAATCACATCTGCAAGAGCCGGGGTCTCTAGCAGGCACTAATGGGGACTGACTTCACTGCTGGTGCTTTTCAAGGGGAACGCACCCAAGTCTGGGGGCAGGCCAACACTCAGAGCCTGCTCTCCTGCACCGACAGGCCACCCTTTCACAAGGCTGGTGGCCTGTGATGATGTGGTGTCTCCAGGGACAATAGGACACTTGGAAGCCTGAGCTACAGCAAACTCAGGGGAGCAGTAGGGTTGCTCCTTTAAAATCTGCAAAATTGGGTCACTCCTTAGAGCTGTGTTTGCTCCCCTGCCCCTCACAAAGGTGGGCATCTGACCCAAGTTTGGCCAATCAGAGATTCTTCCTTGAGAACTTAAGATTGAGGTGGAGAAAGAGAGTCACTCTGTCTGCAGAGTAGGGCCACCCCAAAGGAGAGATGGGTAGGGGATTTCTCCAGGAAGAAGCGGAGAAAACTGGGCTGCAGGAGAGAAGGACGAAATGTCTGTGTGTGGGGCTGAGATGAAGGATGGAGCAATGATACTGAGGACTTTCTAGTTTCTCTTCCTGGGTCCTCTGAGGTCGGGCCATTTCTGTCCTTCGGACACTGCCATATAGCTTGGGTTTCTTTCTGTCACTTGCAAACAAGAGTCCTTTCCAGCAGTGTACTTGGATAGGTACAGGCTGGAGGCCCATACCAAAGAAGAATACTTGTTCCTACACTAATGTGCTCTTCATCACTTGTCTGTTCATTTGGTCATTCATTTATTCATGCATTTATCTAATAAGCACAGGCATGTATTCAGCTCTGCCGGGTGCTGGGCATGGTGGTGTGCCGTCTGGAGAGAGTGGTGGCGACACAGACCCAGTGCCTGACCTCACGGAGCTTGCGGTCTGTTCCTGTGGAGTTGTAACAAATGACCACAAACTCGGTGGTTTAAAACAACCGGAATGTACTCCCTCACAGTTCGGGAAGCCAGAAGTTCAAAATGAAAGTGTCAGCAGACTGCACTCCCTCCAAAGGTCCTAGAGGAGCATCCTTCCTACCTCTTCTAGCTTCTGGGGGCTCCCAACATGTCTTGGCTTGCGGCTGCATCCGTCACTCAGATCTCTGCCTTTGACTTCCCAGGCCTGTCCTCCTCTCCTGTGCATCTGTCCTCTGCATGCCACTTACAAGGACACTGACCATCGGGTTCATCACCCACCTGCATAATCCAGGACAAGCTCACATCCCGTTCCTCATTGAATTAATCACACCTGCAAAAACCATTCTTCCAAACAGGGTCACATTTATAGGTCCCAGAGGTTAGGACAGGGACATATCTTGTTTTGGGGTCACCATTCAACCCAGTGTAGATGGTGAGCAATTATTGGGAGTGTGGAGAGTTCTACACAAGGGGCTTGTCATTATAGATTGGTCAGGAAAAGGGGTGCAACATCCTCTTCTTTGAGGGGCCAGGGAAGTCTTGTCAGAGGAAGTAACAGCCTCTGAAACCTGAAGGAAGCACATTAGGGAGGGGCAGAGCATTACAAAGGAAGAAAGACAGAACTCACCGAGGAGGCACAGTCCTGGGAAAGGGTGTGTGGGGATGGGGCGGGGCGGGGCAGAGGGTGGAGCAATGGCCTGGACACACAGGTGGGTTCTGATCACACAACCCAAAGCCACCTTGTGCTTTAATTTGGAGTAAAGTGATGTGATTTACATTTTAAAAAGATTTCTTTGGCTCCCCGCTGTCTCTCCCCAGCCTCCATTCCACATGTCTCTGATAATCGCCATCCACGTTGTTGGTGACAAATCCCAGACAATCCCAGGCAGTTTAAGTGAGGTTGGACCGCATTGCATCAAAAGCCCCCTTATTAGCGTCTAATTTGTGCAGTGCCCCCACCCCTGATTCCCATCTGCCTTAAATTTGGTTCTGCAAATTGCAGATCAGTCAAATATTGCCTCAAGGTCTAAGATACTAAAAGCAATTTAACATTGTGAAAAATCAGAGGCGTCTCTGCTAGTCTGACGTTTATTCTTTCCAGGCTCGTCCTTTTTGCTAATGAACGTTTCTTTCTCTCCTTAACGCTTATCGGTTTTAACACGTGTCATTTACCACCCCAGACCTACTGATTAGGGGGCTGGGCACCCGCTTACATCACTGTCAGGGAAGCAGAGGAAAAACTGCAAAGTAAATAGCAAGAAGTAGCCGTGATAGCAAGCAGAAAAAACTGCCCTGCTCAGGAGAACCTGGGACCCGAATGAAATTCCGCTGCTCCCTCCAGGGCGGGCCAGGTGAGGCTGAGCCACCAGCCGCACGGGGGCGCCACGTGACCGATGCTTCAAATAGGCCGATGATTAACTCGGTTTGCATTGATGCAAATAATCGTGCCGGAGCCAGCCACGGCTAATGCATTTTGGAACTGTGGTTTTCCATTGATAGCACAAAATAGTGTAGAGCAAAGCCATTTTCATAATATTAATAATGGAATTACAGAATCAGGTCACTTAAAGGAATGGTGCTGAGTCAGCGAAAGCTGCGTCGACTTGACTGTGGAGATTAATACTGAGCAAAAGGAAACACAAACCTTCTGCAGCTATTTCATGGCACAAAACACGCATCCATTTTCCGTTTTCTTTTTAAAAGAGAAAGAGCTTGAAAAACGATTGGCGTTCAGGACATTTCTCAGATGAATTTGTAATATACAAAGGGAAGCACTGTCCAGCGTGCTGAGAGAGCCCTCGCTAAGGCGGTTTTCCTTTCTTCCTTTGATTAAAAATTGGGTTCACCTTCCTCGCCCATGCTCTGGGTTAATGTCCAATTCTGAGAACAATGCCTGCAAGTGCTTTCTGAACAAGTGGTTGAAATGGCAAATGAAGAGCAGTAAATGCCCTCTAAAGGAATGAATATATTTGCTGAAGAAGGTCTAGTTGGGCCAAGGGGAATTCTGTGGCAATCTCCTAGCATTTTCTGCCGTGTAGTGTGAGCCAAGGGCTTGGGGACACAGTGGCAGGGGCACAGGAAGTGGTCTCGCTGTGGACCATAGAAAAAGCCTTGAAAATGTCCAGGGGAGGCACAGAGATGTGTCTCCAACGATACTCACTGCAGCGTGTTTATGATGCTGAAGCAGCCAGAACCTCAAGGCGTATTCTGATTCATCCAGAAATGGAATATTATGCAGATACTGAGATCATATTGAAGGAATGGGGGAAAATGTTCATGGTATATTAAGTAAAGAAGCAGATTACAAATACATTTTAAAGGTAGTTGGGGGCTCCTGTCATGCCTATTTATCCAATCCCATTCACCCCACTCTTCTAGGGTCTTGGTGGTGACTCCTTAGAACAGTGTATGAGGTACCCTGATAAGAAGTCAACTGCTGCTCCTTCAGAAGTACGTCTTCTCAGGCTAAGGGGGGGTTGGGGAAGACTTATGGGGCAAGGAGAGACTTGGAAGGAAATTAAAGTGTATCAGCAGTTGCTGCATGTCATGCTTTAAAAAATGTGGTAAAACTTGCGTAACAGAAAATTTAGCATTTTAACTAATTTAGACAAGCTCGGTTGTGTTCAGTGTAGTATGGCCATAGACATTTTTAAACTGTTTTAAAGTGTACATTTCAGTGGCATTTATATATTCACGATGTGCAAGTATCACTTACACTCTCTTCCAGTTTGGGGGTTGCTTGCAAAATGAGAAATTTTCTTTTTCTATATCCATCCAAGGAACAGCATTGAAGGCCTCTTAAGTACACAGCTAGAGGTTGCCTGCTAGTCTGGGCTGATCACTGTGCATTAGCCAAGAGCTGGGTTACTGCCCTGTGAAGCCACCTGCCCCCCACAGCAGAGCCATGCTGTGGCAGGGCCACAGGAAGCAGAGCCAGGCCAGTCTTCTCGGTCTCCTTCTGTCACTTTCCTGGGTTGGCACCTTGGCTGGATCACTTATGGACTATTGAAGCAGCTCATGGAGAAAATGTCAGCCTTGGTTGACTGGAGAGCAGGACCTGGGCAATTGGTGACACCTCACCCCCTCCCCTGTCCTTGCCCTGCCCACCATTCCCCCAGTAGGAGCCACTTTCAAGACACAGACCTGAGAGAGCAATGTGGTGTGGGTGCCATCTGGACTGAATAGGTGACTGAGCCCAGGGAAGGTCTCTATATAAACCTTTTAAAATTTAGGCAGGCAGGGGTGGAGGTCTGCTCCTTTTGTGGCCACCCAGGACAAACTTCATAAGTGCCCTTGCTTATTACGCCTGATCCCTACCAATCTGGAGTGTTCTGCCTCTTTCTTCAGGCTCTCTGTACCCTCTGGGTACGTGGGCCAGGTCAGATGTCACCCAGGAAGCTCCTCAGCTGAGGTTTCCAACCAACATGGAGTGAGTGATCTGCTTCCTCCCTATCTGTGAATGGGGCTAATGATGCCCATCTGTCTTTGCTCAATCAACACATCTTTTTTGAGTATCTCCTATATGCAGGCCTTGTGCTAGGTGCTGTGCTCCTCCTGGATGTGAGTGGGGAGAGTAAGTGGTCATAAACGCCTTCCTGGAATCCTTATGAGGAACTGCATTTGAGCAGAGACAGCGGGGAATCCTATACCCAGATTGTCTCGGGGGGCAGAAGGAATGGGGTGGGTGAGGGGATAATCCAAAAATTAAAAGAGGAGGTTCAGCATCCTGGAAATATTCCTTCTGGTGTCTTACACAGAAATTTCCTACACAGGGAAAATTTTGTATTAAGGATGTTTTTTTTTAAAGCCACAAGCAGGTCCTTGACTATCATTCTGTTCAATGTCATTTTGTTGTAATGTTGATGAGATGTGGTAGGAGCTTAACTCTTGTTCGCATCAGTTAGTCTCTTTAAAATTAGTTTTATTACAGTCCTTTTGCTTAAAGTTGCAGAACCTATCCAAGACGTTAAGTGAGGACCTACTGTGTCTTCCTCTTTCATTATTGAGATGTTAGGGCACCTGTTGGGGGCGCTGTATGCACATTCACCTGGTGGGGTCCTGTGATGCTTAGGTACTGCTCTGTCCTCTGGCCTCCTTGCTAACGCTGGCCTAACCACTTTCAGGAAAATGGGAACATCTGGCTCCTTACTTTTTGCAACCAGCATGGAATGCAGTAAGCAAGGATGATAAATATCCCTTTATCCTACATGTTTCTCAACAGTGAAAAAGCAACCTCTGTTTTAAAATTGGCCATTCTTTTCAAAGTGATCCCCCCATCCCGCCCACCCCTGGGCAGACAAATGGGCTAAGTTGAGGGGGCAGATGTTGCCTCATCAGCCCTGGGTTGATTTCCTGGTGGCTGGCCCAGTGGGGCGTGCAGAATGTCCAGCTGTGGGCTTCTGGACACCTGCATCAGGACATGCGTGTGAGGGATGCTGCTGGTGGGAAGCAGCCCAGGAGGAAGGACACACCTTTTTGGGTACAGCTGGGATGTAATCTCCACTGGGCTGGGCCATTTACACTTGCATCTGAGCTGTGAGGGAGGGGAGCTCATTCTTAATGATTTAGGAGGTGCCCAGGCTCTCTGATGGCAGCGGAAGGGCTGTTCTGCCTTGGGGACTTGGCTCTGGGGCTGGTGGCCAGGTCCTGGGGCCACTGGGCTGGGACCCCAGAGGGCTGCAGGGCAGCGCACACTTACATGTTTGCTCAGATGGGCTTTGATCTTCTGCACAGGGGTGGTTGAGTTTGTCTGACCGACATTTTTACTGATTGCCACTCTAATGGGGAAGGCCATACTTTTCACTTCAGGGGAAGCTCACGGGGTGAGTGCCTTAAAATACTTTTTTTACAATTCAGAGTTTATGTCTTGGAACAGTTTTAGGAAAATAATTATAGAAAAATTGTGCAGGAAGTACAGAGAGTTCTCATAGACTTTGCTCCCTCACCTCCATTTTCTCTACTATAATTCTTGTGGCACATTTCTTACAATTGATGAATCAGTACCTTGTTAGTAAAGTCCATAGTTTACATTAGAGTTTGCTGTGCTGTCTGGTTCTATAGGTTTTGCCGAACATGTAGTATCCTTTGCCCATTGTTACAGTAGCTTACAGATTGAGAGCTTTCTTACCAGGGGTGGTGCCCACCTGGGACCACCTGGCACCTCCTCCCAGCTTTGCCTGGGCTGTGGCTGGAGCCCTCGTGGGCTGGGAGAACAGGGCATGAGTGCCAAGCCCTGAGAACAGTGTCACTTGTCACCATCTAATGGGGGAAGAAGAGCTAGTCTCAGACATAAAGAATGGTGTCACTAACTTCTAGAGAAGTCACAAAAACAGGTGTTAGGTTCCCTCTGAAGTAGGTTAGGAAGCTTCCTGCACCCCATGTCCCAGCTAGAGGTCCCTGCCTGTCAACTTTTGGTGACATGTTTTCCTGGGCTTTTGGGAGGACTGTCTGTACTCACCAGGGCCAGGGGGTGATGCCAGGCAGTCCCAAGGCCTGGGCAGGTGTCGCTCTGGCTGCACAGTCAGTGCAGAAGCAGCTGGGTCCCTCCTGCCCTGCCTGGAAATACAGGTCCTGGATGGGGGTGGCCATTGCTGGCAGCGAGGGCACAGCTTCCAGGTGGCCACACGCCCTTGATGAGTTCTGGGCAGCGGCCCTTTTCTAGGTCCCTCACTCTGCTGTTCCTGGGTAGAGGCATCTCTTTCTTCTTGGTTCACACTTTCAGGATCAGCTACCAGGTGCGTGGTCCCCAGGTTATTGCTGCACCACCCAGAGCTCTCCGGGGGCCCTATCCCTGCAACCTCCGCATCTTTCCATCCTTCAGGAAGGTCTAACCCCCTCTTCTTTTTCAGTAGAGCCCCCCAAAGGGGCAAGGCTGGTGGAGCAGAGACATTGGATAGTCCTGCTTGAAACTGTCCTTTTTCATACTGAGACTTCTTGATGTTTCACCCAGGTTTCCAGTCAAGCCTTCAGTCAGGACCATCAAACACCACAGCCTCTCATCTGTTGGACATGAAAGAGGAAAGAGGTGTTTCCTGTGCTTGGAGTGCAGTAGAAAGGAGAGAGAATAGTGATTTGGAAAAGGTTACAAGACAGCAAGAGGGAGCCGTAGATGCCTGCTTGGGGGTCCTAGGCGAGGCCTGGCAAGCTGCATCTGGAAGTGCTTTCTGCGCCTCAGGAATGTTCCCCAATGGCTGCCAGAAATACAGAGAGAGGTGAATCCCATAAAAGCATAGCATGGGGGCTCAGACCACGTTAGATGGATATTGAAGTGTTATCCATGAGCTCTGGGGAACCCTACATGCCCATTTACTGGTGAGAAAACTGAGGCGCAGGGATGTTAAGAAAACAGCTGAGGACACACCCTGCTGAGGCCAGGTGCTGAGCTCTGAACCCGGATGACTGCCCTCCACGGGCTCTGGTTCTCGCACTGCGTTCTGATGGCCTCTTGCTGCTGGCTCAGGCAGACAGAGGGGTGGGGCGCGCATCGGGCTTTACGGGGGGAGGTAATGAAGTGAGCAGAGGTCTAGAAGCTGGACACGATGAAAAGAGCCAGCATCTGCGGAGCACTTCCTCTGTGCCAGGAGAGCTCCAGCAGCTCTGCAGTCCATACGCTGGCTCACTTAATCTTTAAAATGACTATAGCATTTACTATTATTATGATTACTCCCAGTTTAGGGTGAGCAAACTGGGCTTCGCAGAAGTTAAGTGTCTTGACCAAGTGAGTGGGTCTAGAGCCTCATTCTGAGCTCGTAGAAGCCTGCTTAGGGCTGAAGCTTAGTAACAAAAGTTGCTGTGGATTGAGCCCTGCTGTACATGGGGCTCTGGGCCAGAAGCCTACATGCTTGAATTTAGGCCCCGCCCCAACTCTGTGAGGGAAGGCATATGTATTTCGGTTTGATAGGTAAACTGAGTCTCAGAGAGGCCAAACAACTTATGCCTGGCCAGTCTCTGGGAGTAGCAGAACTGGGGCTTGAACCTGGAATGTAAAGCTTGGGCTCTTTCTCATTTGTTGGTGACTTCCATGCCTGGAAACATGTCTGAGTAACCCAGGGAGCATATCAGAAGCTCAGGCAGCCTGGGGATCTGCCTTTCACAGAGCATTCCTTCACAACGTTGCTGCAGCCCTGCAGCCGTCCCTGCCTCTGCTCTCCTAGCAGTGCTCTGGCCAGGGTGCAGGCCACACGGCCACATTTCACTGTGGCCCATTCCACTTCATGAACTTACCCTGGTAATTCAAGTTGACATGGAAATCTGAATCTCATGTGAACTGCTCAGCTGGGCGGGGGGCAGGGCAACCCATAATCCAGAGCCACTATACGGACTTACCATGAACGTCCAGCAAACCTGCATGCGCCTCCCTTCTGCACGGCCTGTCCCCCCCCCCCCCGCCCCAGTCTTCCTGCCTGAAAGAGGCCCCCAGGGAGCCCAAATCACCACCCAGAAGGTGAGATCCGGAGCCAGCAAAGGCCATCGTCTCCATCAGTGTTTTTGAACTCTGGCTGCACATAAGGTTGCTCTGGGGGACTTTTGAAAGCCGACAAAATGCCTGCTTTGGAATAGGAAATGGGTATTTTAAAAAAGCTGTACAGGTGATTCTGATGAGGGGCCAGGTGGCAAATTGCCAGTTGGAAGAAGCTGATGTTTACTTGCCTCTCTGATCTTTTGTTCCTTTGGGTTTTCTTCCTTCATCAATTATGGATTTAAACAAAATTTAATTAATAAACTTTATTTTTCAGTATAGAGAGTTTCCTTATACCCTGCACGCACACAGCTTGCCCCATCAAGTGCTGTTTCCAATACACATTTGCATGACTTGAAATAACCAAAGAATGACTCTCAGATGTCCTCTCCTGGAAGGATGCTCCCTGAAATCGCTCAGGCACAAACCTCATGTTGGCCAAAGTTTCACGGCACCTGCTCCAGTGGCTGGCTGAATCCCTGGCTTGTCTGCAGCCGCAGCGCCTGGCTATGCTGGCTGCTCCCTCTGCCTGGCTGCAGGTGGGCTTGCGGGATTTCTCTGGCGTGTGCTCTGTGGGTAAAACCTTCCGTCTCAGGGACCAGTCTGCAAGGCACTCTGTGTGAGTGAGCATACAGAAAAGGGCTCAGAAATAGATTTTTAAAGAATTATGTTCAAATCCCCTTGAAACAACTCCCTCCATCCCCAATTTTGCCCCTGTTTCTTTCTAAAATTCTCTCCAACTCTCTGAAAAGCTTATTTCCAGCTCATTTCTCAGCTTCTTAAATATAAAAGCATTTCACTAGGGGGCACTTCAAGACTGAGGAAAAAAAACCCCAACAGCACAGAAACACGGTGACAAGAGATCATTAACTGGGTAAACAGTCCTGCACAAAACAGAATATAAAAAATACATGCGGAATTAAATATGTATTTGGCTGAAACTGTGATTCAGTTTCTGTAGGTGGTTTTCCTGGACCTGGACACAGGACGAAAGTGGCACTCTGGGGCTGGTGGCATTTTGACTTGAGATTAGAACGATAATAATAATGATAATCATAGCAGCTTCATCTGGCTTAAGATGGACACTGTCCTTACTGCAGTGCCATGGTGCAACTGGGTGTCTGAAGCTTTTCCTCAAGTTCATGTTTAGGAAACGTCTTCTTTCTCAGCATTAGTGCAGAGTGTTAATGTGGCGGCTAGCAAGTCCAGGCTGCAGGATTAATGGGGGATTTTCTATGGAGGAGAGAAGATGCTTTGCAGGTGCATCTGGGACCTCAGTTCCAGACCTAGCCTGCTTCTGTCCAGCGGTGTGACCTTGAACAAGTCACTGCCCCTCTTTAGACATCAGTGTCTTTGTTTTTAAGAGTGGCAATATTGGACTAGGCGACGTTTAAGATCTCTTTCCACTCTGACATGCTGTAAGAATCTCCCACGCTGTCTCCCTGCGATTGTTCACTCTGCATTTGTCCTAAACTTCGCATGAATAGTTACAGCAAAGGCAGCTCCTGGGAGAAAGACAGAGGCAGAAGGATATGGATGTGAGCTGCCCTAAAACATACCGAGCTGGCTGGTCTGACTGCAAAACCTATGCTCTTTATGCTTTTATGCTCATTGTTAAGTCCAGGTGTCATTTATCCTGCCATGGTAAACCTCATTCATTTGTTCATTCATCCATCCATCCATCCATCCATCTGCTGAAGAGACAGAAGGAGGAGCTGGGGACATTACTGTGAGACAATAGCAGGCTCAGCTCCACGAAGCTGTGGACTTTCTAGAATGGTGGAAGTTAACTGCTCAGAAGGTTGTTCACTGCCACAGGCCAGAGAGAGCGAGGCTGCTGGGCGAAGCAGACCTCAGCAGCCAAATCATGAGAACATGGGAGGGAAGTGCTGAGTAATTCATGATTCTCCAGCTTCTTCTCTAAATAAACTTGCCCACATTCTGTTCTGAAGATCATTGCATGATGACTCAAAACCAGGCTCATTCCAGGCAAAATCCCCAAAGAGCCCAAATCCACCCTGACTCCATAAGTCCCCTGTTTGTGTCCTCTCCATCTCCATCCTCATCTTTCTCTCCTTTCCTACCACATTCCATCGCCACCTTGGTTCAGTTGAACATTTCCCTGGGATTTATTATTCTGGAGCCAGGCCCTGGAGGTATAAAGATAGGCTTGAGAGAAGCACATTATTGCAATACTGTGAGATATGCCCAAGATGACAAGGTGTGTGAAGTCAAGACTCTTGGATGGGGGCTATCCAGGAAAGCTCCCTAGGGGAGGGCATGGCAAGCAGTGGTCTTGGAGAAGGACAAAGGGTCAGGCATTCCAGGCCCCAGGAAGCGTGTGTCCCTGGAGATCTGGAATAGCAAGGTAAGTGTAGGCAACTGGCAATGCCTCCGAATGACTGGACACAAAGTATGAAAGGCATGGGGGGAGTGAGAGAGCTGGAGGGTTGGCCAAGGCCAGGGTACCAAGTCCTTCTGGCATTTCAGAGCTACTCTGACAGTGTCCTTCAGCCTACCATTTCCAGAAGACCATGTCCAGAAGTCTCCTTGACAGTGCTTCCCATGGTCCTTGGTCCCCCTGTTTGTCTCTCTGCGATGCAGGCGGGCCCTTCTCTTCCCCATGGGTGCCTCGAACCCTGCACTCCTCCATTCCTCCAGTTCAGTGACAAACACCTACAGAGCAACTGCTCTCTAACGGGCCCTGCTCTGGCCACTGGGGTCCCTGGGTGGGCAGCCAGGCCAGCAATGGGGAGCACCCATGGGCTCCATCTTCTTAGGAAAAAAACCCCAAAGATCACAGTAAGCTGGAGGGGACGTTGCAGGGACCACCAGCCATCCTTCCTCTGGGGGTGGACCGTAGCGCGATGTGGCTGCACAGGCACGCAGCACCCCAGGCTCTCCATCCTCTGGTCTCAGTCCCCGGGTCACCTGCGTGAGGCTCTGTGTTGTGTCTTTGGAATAGCTGACATTGCCCAGACATTTCAGAGGACAGCTGTGCCCGGACCACAGCCCTACCAGGTGGGATTCTGTTGGTACCATCCGTGCGTTCCTCTCTGGAAACCTCTTCAGGGGCAGCTGTGGACATTTCCGTCCTCACCACAGGGCTCCTTGGACTCACCGGCTGCAGGATTTCTTCTGCATTCCTGAGTTTCCACACTCTGTCCGTGGGTATATTCATTTCCTAGGGCTGCTGTACGAATGACCAAAACCTGGATGGATTAAAAACCTGTATTTTCTCACAGTTCTGGGGGCTGGGAGTCTGAAATCAAGGTCTGGGCGGGGCCATGATGTCTCTGGAGGCTTCAGGGACAGACTGTCCCTGTCTCTTCCAGCTTCCGGTGGCTTCCACAGTCCTTGGTGTGCTTCGGCAGGTGGTGGCAATGACAGCTCTCCTCTGTGTTCACGTGGCCTTCTTCCTGTGTGTCTGCGTGTCTCCGCACCTTTCTCTCCTTGTAAGGACACCAGTCACTGAATCAAGGCCCATCTCAGCCCAGCAGGACCATACCTTACCTGGGTTCCATACACAAAAACTTTTCATATAAGGTCACACTCACAAGTGCTAGGGGTTGTTAGGACCTGAACACATTTGGGGGCAGGGTGGGGTGCAGCTCAGCCCAGGACTCTGGGTGTGAGAAGCGGAGCGTCATCGGGAGGGTCCTCAGCCAAGGTCCCTTTCTTGTACAACAAGCAGAGCGCCAGGGGTCCCCCAGCATTTCTCAAGCTATGAAGGCCTCTAAGTTCTAAGAGCTTCATCCTTGATTTCAGGAACAGTGTCAGTGGCTCCTGAAGGCTGGGGAGAAGGGAAAATGAGTCTGCTGAACTCCAGAAAGTGGAGAGAGAGGAAAAAACACAAACCCCGAGACAGTCCATCTCTTTCTGTAGCCCCCACTCCTGTTTGGGGGGACTCCTGCAGGGCCCTCGGCAGTCAGGGTGCCCGATGCAGGTTTAAGTGTATTTCCCTCCCCTCTGCTTTCGGCTCTGTTCTCTGCACCCGTCCTTCCTCATTTCCCATTCACTTTCGAGTAGCATCTCAGGATGGGTAGTCACTAAAGAGGCACCTGGTAAGGGTGCTAAGGTTTGACAGGCAGGTGTGAGAAGTGGCAGGTGCTTCCTGACTGCCAATCAGCTTGGGAGAAGCAGAGATTTTTCTGCCTTGACTTGGGACCAAGAGCAAAACATAATAGCTACCAAGAGCATCCTGTCTGCCGTGCAGCCAGCTGCCCACTGGCCTAGAAAGCAAAGATTCAGATTGGTTGTGCGCTCCTTCTAGAAATGTCTGTCTAGGAAACCGCTGGGGTTGTCTAAGTGTCCTGAAGAAAAAAAAAAAGAAAATTCCCCCAAAACAAAAACAAACAAACAAACAAACAAAAAACCCCTTCTTCTCTGAGTTGTTTATCAGGTTTTTCCCATAAAACAAACTTTCTTTTGCTGCCAGTTATCTTTCCAGTGTCCTTTAGGTGGGTTTGCAGTCATTATGCATTCAGTTCTGAAATCACCAGCTTCTCTGAGCCCCTCTCCTGAGGTTGGAGAGCCAGTGGAATGTGAAGGTGGGGGAAGCTTGACTCTAACCTCGCACCTACAGTGCAGGGGCGGGCCGGCTCCTCCCAGCTCAGGGCCTTGTTAACGGGGCTGGGCTGCGGGCGGCTCCCCGCCCTGCTGGCGTCTTACCCCGCAGAGCACTTAGGCGGCGGCGCTGAGATGTTAAGTACTGGGGGCTGCGGGACGTTTTTGTTGCTGTGCTCGGCAAAGCCGCCTGCTTTTTACAAACACATTAAACATTGATATCTACAGAACGAGCAGTTTTATAGTGCACAAGCACGAGTTTCCTGGACACGGATTTATTTATTTTTTATTAATGTAACCTTAGCAAGCCACATATTTCTCACGGAGCTGCAGATCTGAAAGGCCTTGGCTGGACCCGATGAATACTTTATGATTCCATTTAAGACCAAGGGAACCAATAAACTCACCCCCATTTACATTTCAGGGGAGTCTTATAAGTAATGCATGCCACTCGCCTCTGGGCTGTCTCTGGATTGCCTTGAACTCCTCATCACACACATGGCCTTTGCAGGAGAACAGAGAAGTATTCTCTTCAAACTGTTATCTTTCTCTTTCTTCAGCTCCTTGAATCCCCTCTCGGTGGCCGTGAATAGATAATAATACTGAGTTACTGTGCTTCCTCCCTGCCTGCTGGTTGCCGGGCCTCTCCCTAGCGTAGGGTGATCTCAGCCTTCCCCTCGGACCACCGCCTCGCAGAACGGTGGTGCTGCAGGGCCGGGCGGGTGACTCCAGCCGAATTTCCTTTGGCTTTGCTTCAAGAAGGTTGAACAGTTTCCATCGCAGACCTGACTTTCCGAAATCGGCAGACCCGATTTCGATTTCTTTCTTTCCGCACCGGCTGGCAGTGCTCAGTCAGCCGGCCTTCATTGTCCCCTTCCAGACTTCTTGGCACCCTTTTCCTTGGGATATGCGCCGCGTCCCCCCACCCGCCCTCCACCGCCCCCCACCGCCGGCGCTGTCTTCACGTGGTGTGAACCAGTGAATGAGGTCGCACCACTCCCCTGCTCAAAAATCTTCCAGTGGTTTTCCACCCTTTAACCCCTGCCTGAGTTTCCTTCCAGCTGACTCGTGAATTTCACACTTGGCACCTTCCACAATCACACGTGCCAATCCTGGACATAAAGATATCTTGCCCTGGCTGGTGTGGCTCAGTGCATTGAGCACCTGCGTGGGAACCAAAAGGTTGCTATCCGATTCCAGTTGGGGCACATACCTGGGTTGTGGGCCAGGTCCAGTTGGGGGCCAAGGAGAGGCAACCAATCGGTGTTTCTCTCCCTCTTTCTTCCTCCCTCTCCTCTCTCTAAAAATAATTAAATAAAATCTTTAAAAAACTCTTTATATACATACATTCATATATGTATACATTCTAAATATCTATAAAATATATATTCTAAATATGTATTTATATACATCTGCCTCTGCAGAAACCCTCACTGATTTTGGGCACCCTTTACTAACCATTTGGTATAAAAGACTGTCCTTCTGCATTACTCTCTGTGATGTCTGAATAGACTGCATTGTTTTCTTTCTTATTTTCTTCCCTTTCTTCCTCCTTTCTTTTTCTACCTCAGTGTGTCTATCTCACTTGCTTCTTTCTTGTTTCCTTCTTTTCAAATAATTTCATTACTTTTCAATCACTCAAGTACTACATACACACATTTTCCTTTGTGAAACCAAAAAGATTTCAGGTAAAACTAGATTCTCCTTTGCTCGTAATCCAGCCCCAAGCCTGGCCCTCTTTCTTCCTCACCTCACCCCTTCTTTGCTTGGTCTCCACCACCCTGCACATTTAGGAGGGAGATGAGGCCCTACTCACCTCTTCCCAAATGCCTTCAGCATCTCCGACACACTTCATGTCACCAAACTCTGCTTTCAGGGGATCATGTCTTGAAGCTTTCAGGGGATCCCTAGTACCTTGAGCTCAAACACTCACAATCAGAACCCTCCCTGGAACTTTGGTTCTTTTCTGCTTCCTCCGTGAGTCCCACGCCCTGGCTGCTGTGGTTTTCTCTCTGCCTGCAAGGAGCCTCTGGTTTTCCCACTTCTGCTGTTTTGCTGACTCTGTTCTTCATCTCACCACCTTCTAATTCTATCCATCTGCTCAGATACTGCCTGTTTTCTAAGTCTTCTGGGAATCACCTGCCCTTCTCAGAGGAATCTTACCTTCATGGGCTTCCAACAGGCGGGGAGGGGCATGGTTCTCCTCTAATGTGGAGAAAAAGAGGTTGCATCGCAGAAGAATGAACCGGCATCCATTGAGAAAAAGATAAACATTTTAGGAAGATAATCCTGGCTCCAGTTGTCCTAAAACTGGCCCTCATCCCTTTCCTTCCCATGGTCTGTCATTCAGTTTTTCTTTTGAGTTGAGCTAATAAATCTCTGATTTTGCCAAACTAGTTTGAATTGAGATTCTGTCACTGGCATCTAAACTAATAAAAGAGTAATTAAAATTAGGTACATACAGTACTTTGAAGTGAACGGGCTTCTCTGAAAATAAAAGGCAAGAGGAATGAGGATTTCAGATCGTTATGACCTAGATTAACCGAGCAGCTCTGTGAGAAGCCTGGCGGAGCTTCTGACACTAGGAGACCCCATCACTGATGATTTCCTCCCACCCATCATCCCCTTATCTTTTCTTCCTGGAAGCCTATTTCAAGTTAGATGCTGGAAAGCAAAAGAGATTTTAAAGGAGGTTTTGTGTGCCCTTTAGATTACTAATCTTCTAAGTGGTATGAAGTAGCCTGGGTGATCTAACGCTTCTCGGGTGTCCTATTTTCTCATAGGCTCAAGGTGAACGCGTCCCTAATATATACCGGAAATTATATTGGGAAAATCTGAATCACAGAGGCTTGTGAATGGGGACCTGTGTTACCAGGAAACCATAGCTTTTAAGAGAATAGCTTCTATGTGAAATGCCAATCTTAGAATGTACAGCATCTTTTCAATTGCTCACTCTAATCAGAAACTCTTGGATTTAACATTCATGATGAACCTCACAGGTACTTATCCAGAGTGGTTTACCAATGAGTTTCTACAATATCCTAGCCTGTGACCTTTAAAATACTTTCTTTGTTTCTATGTGGTTTGCCATTTGTTGATTCCTGACTTCTATTAACACTGCATGTTTTGAATAAATCTTTACACATGACCAAGGTGTGTCTTTGAACTAGATCTTCATCTTGCTGGATAGTTGCTAAGTTACAGATTTTACAGTGTAACTGATTGCATATGGGACATAAAAATTTATAATGGAAGGGGTTAATTGGTAGAGAAATCAAGAACTCCTGTGTATAAGAAATAAATTGACGCCTGGCCGGGTGGCTCAGTTGGTTGGAGTGTCATCCCACGCTCCAAAAGGATTACCAGTTCAATTCCTGGGCAGGGCACACACCTAGGTTGTGGGTTCAATTCCTGGTCAGGGTGTGTACAGGAGGTGACAGATGGATGTTTCTCTCTCCCTCTCCCTCTCTCACTTTTCCTTTCTCTCCAAAATCAGTGAACATGTCCTCAGGTGAGGACTGAAAATTAAAACAGTGAAACAATAAAAAGAAACAAAATAAAAAGAAATAAGTTGAACACACACACACACA
This sequence comes from Anoura caudifer, assembly GCA_004027475.1. NCBI lineage: Eukaryota > Metazoa > Chordata > Mammalia > Chiroptera > Phyllostomidae > Anoura > Anoura caudifer. The sequence continues at coordinate 380,379 of PVKU01000259.1, read as the reverse complement.
CACACACACAAAATGCAGGCCCTTGCCGCCAGTTCTGAGTGACAACTGCCATCACAAATTCAAGGACTCTTGATGTCTGCACTGAAATCTCAACAAGTGCCCTCATTTAAGCTGTGCAGCAGCCCATATTGCTATGCATGGCTTGCACGTAACAAAATAGTTGTAACCTTTCTGCAAAGTGCAAAGTCGGGAAATGTGAATCCATAGGGAAGCCATGCCTCAGCCATGGCTCCAACCTGAACGGTAGGTAATTCCTGTTCTTGTTCTCTGATTAAAAAAAAAAAAAAAAAAGGAAAAATATCTGTCTCTCTACAGTAACCCAGCCTCTATTATGCTGCGTGTGCATTAGTAAAACTGATCTCCATAAGAGTTCTTCAAACTGAATTACTTAACGGCATTGTTTAGGGCTGCCCCTGAGGGAGAGAAGTCGGCAGGACCGGGCTTAAGGAAGTTGCCAATGCTGGGGCTGATCAAGGCTTCCACACTTGCAAAACGTGCCTGGCCAGCGCTGAGCAGAAGCCCGCTGTATTTAAGCCTGGAAAACAGGCCCTTTGAGCACAGGCTTTTGGCAAAAATTGCATTAAGTCTACTCATTTGGAGGTGATGTGCATTTTATGGCTTCCTTTCAATTCACTCGTCTTGCTCCTCAGGGTAACAGCAGGATCCAGGCTGATTTTCTACTGGAGTGCTCTCAGCCATCTAATTCCACAGTTTGCTTTGAAAATTGTTTTATTTGATAAAATGTATAATAGGGCAGGTAAAAAAGAAAGGAAAGACAAACCAAGTGAAGTCGGGGTTTACCAAGCCAGAAGCTGTTTTGTTCAGAGTCTTGGGGTCTCACCGGCCCTCTGTGCAGGGAACGGCCCCTGGAAAGAGTGACCTTAGAGCAAAGGCGGAGACCACAGTGGCTGCTGATGTGGGTGCTCAGTGTGAAAAACAGCAGAGGGTGGCGGAGGGAGAAGACACGGTGAGGGGGATGAGGCTTTTATTTGCCCGAGGCACCAAATTTAAGAAGGCACTAAATAGCTCTGGAATTACGATATAATAATCACAATATAATCACGATTAAGGCAGTTTTTTCTTTTAAAAAAATCCAAATGAAGGCAAAAAAATCTATGTTGAACAAAAAAACAAAATTTGCAATAAAGACAGGATCTGACCCTATACTTGCGTGATGTCATGCACCTCACCCGTGTCTTAGCCACGGTCCAGGGGATGCAGTGAGGTGGCTTCTGCCAGTGGCCGCCACCCCCAGCTCTCCAGCGCACCTTGCCCAGGTGACAAGAGCAGGTCCGGCACTCACCTCAGTGGTGTTTCCCACCTCTTGCAGTAATAATGATGTCATTGTTCATGGGTATGTGCACTGTGGACTCATCTTCCTCACCAGGTACTGTGCTGAGTGCTCTGCCAATAATCCATGTAATTCCAGCAGGCGGGCAGGTGTTAGAGTCCGCAGGTGCAGATCCTGAGGCTCAGAGACGTTTGGTAGCTTGCTCCCAGCACCCAGTCAGTGAAGAGTTGGGGTTTGGGGTTCCAAGCCCCCGTCTGAATTTGAGGCCATGGCCTCTATCCTTGTGCCACATTCCGACTCCGGCTCCGGTGTGGGCAGAGCTTCCGTTGGCAGCTCGGTAGGGACCACCAAGGAGCTGAGGCAGAATTAATTCATCACCACCATTCTTTGATCGACACAGTGCATTTGTACTCTTCTCAGACCTTTCCAGCCGTGGAGAATTTCTTGCTTTCCGGGGCAGTATTCTAATCTTGGGCTGTTTATGCTTTTGTTGAGCCAAATGTGCCACCTCATCCCTTCCGCACACTGTTTCCCTATTTGTCTTCTGGAACTGTTTGTTTGCTTATAACACCTTTCCTTCCCATTGTCTGCTCCCTGGTCTCCTAATCTACCCTCAACACCCAGATCAAACATCCCCATATATAGATATCGTTGTTGGATTCTCTAGATCGATAGTTATTCCCCCATTTCTGATCTTATGGCAGTTTATACTTATTTTTTTAACCCTCACCTTATTGATTTTCAAGAGAGGAAGGGGGAGGGTGAGAGAGAGAGAGAGAGAGAGAGAGAAAGATATGAGGGAGAAACATCTGTTGGTTGCCTCCTCTGCACTCTCTGACCGAGGATCTGACCCACAACCTAGGTATGTGCCCTGGCAGGGAATTGAACCTGCAATCCCTTGGTGTGTGGGACGATGCACGAACCAACTGAACCACTTGGGCAGGGTGGCAGTTTATGCTTCTCTATGTTCTTAACCTTTACTACATTTTTTGGTATAGTTTCTTGTTTGCATATATTTACATCTCTACTAGATTGTGGTTTCCTAAGGGTGAGAACTATGTCTATTAAACTCCCAGCTGACCTTCCGGCACATACTAAGCCTATTAAAAGTGCTGTTGTAAAATCAGTAGAGCTAAACAGAGCAACTCAGAACTCCCGCCATGAGTGTGCCCTTTGTATGCCCCAGCCCCTCGTGACACCAGTCCAAATTATAAGGAAGGAATTTGGACTTTGACATCAAATAGAACCATGTTGAATCTAGGCCCTATCCCTTCTACTTTCTAGATGCGCAGCCATGGACCAGAAATTTAAATCCTCCTTTCATTCCCCTCTCTCTTGCCCTTCCTGGTCCCACCCCATTCCCATTCTCTGTCTTGCCACCTTTGCTTCTTATCTGTCCACAGGCAGCTGCCAGCAGGGCTGTCACCAAGCCCAGCACTTGGCTAGCTCTTGCAGACAGGCCTGCCACACCCCATCTCCAGGGCTGTTTCTAAAGTCTGAGGGTGACTCTGGAAAAAAAAAAAAAAAGCCTTTGAGATTATAAGGCACTGCTGCTTAATTTATCAGGGGCATTGAATTGGCCCTGAAAAATCCCTCCAGAACCCAGCATTGATCTTTGAATTTAATGATGCAAATTGCAGCAAACAGAAATTCTTTAGGGTCCGCAATGGGGAAATGTCTTCAAGATGATGGGGAAAGTCAGTACCAAATGAGGACCCCTGATACCAGGAGCTCTGGGGCCCAGGTTTGCGGTGCTGCCACTCGCTGGAGTGCAGGATGCGAAAGCTGGAATATTTTCATGTACCAGCCCTTTGTAAGCTAGAGGGTGCCCACCCCAGCAGGACCTTCCCAGCAGGAAGATGTCAGAGAAACAAATACACAAAAAGCTTCAACGGATCTTTAAAATACATGCACCCATGTCTGCAGGCTTTCACCGTGCTCAAGAAGCCAGCACTCAAATCTGTGGGGAAACACAGAGAAATCAAAATCCTGTAGGAGATGCTGAGCTTGAGTCTTGCCATTTCCAAGGTCAGCATTTGAGGAATCCTGTATTTTCAAAACTCACAGCCCAGGAGATGGCAAGCATGGAATTCAAATTTCTTGTTCTACTGTTGCCTGCTGCTTTTGAGCTCAGCGAGACTTCCAGAACACCCTCCTTTTTTATGTCTCCATTGAATTCTGCGCCACAACCTTAGGCAGTGCACATGTGTAAAGGCCCATGGACTGTTCCCTACATCTGACAAGCCAAGGGCGGTGAGAAGCGGTGGCGGGGATGCTGGGAAGAAAGAGGAGGTGAGACTCCAAAGGGGACCGAGGGAGGATCTGGAAAATGAGAGTCTTTTTTTGTAAATCTGTAAGTGCAGTGGAAATGTGTTGCTTTTGTTCGTCCAGTGTCACTTTGGTGAGTCACTCCTCCTTAGCAGCCGCATGCTTTTGATGGTGCGAGAAAAGCCAGGCACAAGGGGACTTCTTCTGCTCCCAGATCCACACTCCTCCCTCTCCGCCCTCTTCGCCCACCTGAGCTATTCTGCCTCCACCAGATCTTGGTGATTGGGAGATGGGATAAAATGTGCTGGTGCCCTCGGGGCTTAAGAATTTGGGACTGCCTGTTAACTCCGGTTACAGGTTGCACAACGTCTTGGGGCGGGGGGTGCGCAGTGCCGGGCCTTCAGAGGTGCATTGATAAAAGAATAAATGAAGGTGGGGGCAGAGGTAGAGGTTGCTTGGCTTCCTGTCAGCTCTGGGGCTTGCTCTGCACTCTTCTGTGAGGACTTCTGCTCCTCACTTTGCATGTTTGCTCATCAGAGAATATCTGGGGGTGTTGAACGCCAACAGGCCCTGTCTGTCAGGCAAATTTCTGAGCGATTAATTAGCTCTGTGTACCAGAGATGGTCCACTGCGATTAAATGCAGTGACTCATTTAATCCTCACACCTGTCCAGTGATGAAACACAGGCACAGAGAGGTAAGTAACTTGCCCCGGACATCTCAGCTGGTAAGTGCCGGCATTGGGATCCGAACCCAGGCCGCTGGCCCCAGAGCCCACCCATGTACCCCTTTCCACACAGCTTCCAGGGCCTGCTCGAACAGCCCTCTGGGCCACTGCTGTGCCTCTTCCCATTGCACAGAATGATTTGGAACTTCGAGAGATGAAAAACTCACAATGGCATTTGTTTTTGTCTCTTCTGCATCCTTTTTCAAAAGTAAGTTGAGATCTTTTAGACAGTGACTAGAAACACCAGTGAAACACAGGGAGGATGTCCTTGGGCAAGCCACTTAACAGCTCTGTGCCTCAGAGCTTCTTACCTGTTTAATGGGAATAGTAACAGCACATTGCATAGAGTTGTAAGAATTAAGTAAGTTAATACATGCTAAATGCTTACAACAGTGCTATGCATACAGTAAGTGCTCAGTTCACAGCCTCTTTTTCACCTCCTCCTCTTTCTCCCTCTTTTTCACTTCCTCAGGGAGTCCTTCCTTAAGCCCTAGGTCAGAGCAGGTTTCCTTGATAAGCTTTTCCCTAGTGCCATCCTTCCCATTTTGTAGCTCCTGCAATTGTGTGTGTGTGTGTGTGTGTGTGTGTGTGTGTGTGTGTGTTTAAAAACCACAATTTGAATCATTCTTGTAGATCTTCAACTGCGCTAGCACCAGGCCTGCGTCTCTCTGGTGCATCACTGTCCCCCGCTACCTGATGCCCATCACCGAACTCAGCACAGAGCAGATACTCAGTGGGCGTTTCTAGAATGGATCCTGTGTGGGGAGCTTCACCACCCCCTGGGACCATCTGCGGGCCCTTGATCTCAAATCCGTTTTTGTTTTTGCCAGTACCCACAGCTGCCGCCAGCCCCTCCCAAAGGAGTCAGGAGACAGGCGTCTGCCTGCAGCCTGAAGCGGGGCATGGACCATCCCGCACAGCCCTCTGCCGAGACCTCTGCTTGGTTCCTTTAGGGCTGTCAGCCTCCTGCCCACTCGACTTCTCCATGTAGCCTTGTCCCCTGGGCCTACTCTCTGTCATTCTTTCCAGTTCCTCTATCACTTATTCACTCTTAAGTTTTTCCTTGTAACCTGCTTTCTGTGGCGCATCTTTCAGGTGATTTCCTAAGTTTTTTATTGTTAGAAGGACTAAACACAAAACCATCCGACAAGTTTGGGCAATATGGAAACAAATCTTTTCCTTTGGTTCTTATCCATCACTCACCTGCAAGGCCCCTCTATGCCTCCTCCAGTTTTTTTTTAGTCTGTGAGGTGCATTTAATAGGGACTGAAATTGACACCCCAGAACCCCAAGCAGCAACCCCACAGTAAGGCTGTGGCTGCTTATAGGAGAGCAACTCCAGGGCACATTGATTTTAAATGCCGCCAAGTCCCTGTTCCCTTAACTCCTTCTCCCCCCAGATGCCCTTCCTTTACCACCGTCTTGTGTTTGCAATACAACTTTGATAAGAAACGGTATTTGAAAACTTGTAGTTTCTCTGTTCCATACACTGCTTTGCAAACCTCCAGCATTTCCACCGCCTTTTCTTATCTCTATTGCACCAAAGCTTATTTTTTCCCCCCTGAACTGACAGAGAATGACGCACGCAGGTCTGTGTGGTCTCCTGCTGACAGGACGGCAGGTAGATTTATGCCACTAATGAGGTAAGAATAAAAGGGATTTTCTCTTGCTTGTGAAGGAACTTTCACACACGCCTCTCGAGAAACCTGCCAAGGCCTGCACCCTGAGCTCCAGCGCTGCGTCCGCAGGCGGAAGCACGTTGGACAAGACGGGAGAGAGTCGAGAGAGGAAATCCAGCCTTCCCTGTGCTTTGATTCTGAAGCATAAGATCTCCCTGTTTGGGGCTCATTTCTCCTTTATGGGTTCCATCTGGCACGCATGGTCCTTTCAGAAGCACTTCTCTTGTGCTTTGTTTATTCAAACACCATCTGGATGCAGCTTCGGTGGGGGCCCAAGGTGTGGGGCGATGGGACAGGCCAGGGCTGTCGCACAGCCCCCGACGGGCTTGATGGGCAGAGGCCCAGTGCACTGCACCCCAGCTTTTCTATTTCCTCCAGATCCAGCCCCTTTCTCTTATTCTTTTTCTCTCCTGTCCACATTTAAGAGAAAACACAAAAAATGTTCTGTGACTTTGAGTAGCAGAGCTGCTGGTACAGGTTATGTTTTGGAGGAGCAGGCATGCTGAGTCATACGGCCAATCTGGAACAATTTTCAGAAGGCCAGGCCCTTTCTGCACTTTAACTTTCTTTCAAATGAAAATAGCATTATTGTTTCCACTGATCATAAAGGTAGCAATCTTTCTGGTTTACTGGCTTAGAATTCAGGCTGAGGTCAAGTCTCTTTGTATTTAAATAAAATGGCTCAGGCAGCAGAGTACTATTGCAGGAATGCATTGACCTTCCTGGGGCTGTTTTTTTCTTCTTTCTTTTTCCCCTTAAGAACTCCAGGATCTTACTTGGTGGGAGCAGTCTCTTCTGCTCAGGTTTTCTTTGTCAGTGAAATGCTCCTTTCAAATTTCCTTGGGAAAGTTCCATCACAGAGAGTATAAAAGTGGAGCCCTGCCTTCTGCAGTGCCGCTTCCTCACACAGCGACTGATTAGACTTGGGTGGGGGGCGGTCTGGGGGGAATCAAGGATGACACTCAAGTTCTCAGCAAGGTGACAAAGACTTGGGTGGCTCTCTGACTGCAGGGAGTCACAGAGTAAAAGTGCAGCTGGCTCTTGAACAACATGGGGGTTGGGGCGTTCAACCTCCTGCACAGTCAAAAATTTGTGTGTTGCTTTGGACCCCTCCAAAGTTAATTACTAATGGACTACTGTTGACAAGGAGCCTAACCGGTAACACAAACAGTTAATTTAAATACACAGGGTCCGGCCATTGATGTGGTTGGTAGGGTACGTGAATGTCTTGCATGAGATGGACAGCAATTTGAACGTTTCACCTAAAATGTCATATGGTGTGCTTGGGTGTGATATTGTTATGTTACAGAATTACATGCTTATGATTCTGTAATAAAAGATTTGGTATATATGACCAACTCATAAAAAAGGGGCGTTATTTGTGCCACACCCTGTATACCTATTTTTAATACAGTGGTGGGCAAAAGTAGGTTTCCAGTTGTGAGCACACAATTTTTTGTATTATTTATTAATTTAAGAGATACAATGATGAGTTGCAATGGCTTTTAAAAAATTTCTTTTTATTTTTCAATTACAGTGGACATTCAATATTATTCTGCATTAGTTTCAGGGGTGCTGCATAGTGTACAAAGTGATACTCTGATATTTAAGCACCTACCTGGCCCCACAGAGAGCTGGTATTCTGGGCGCCTTCTCCAGACCTCCTGTTCCTGCTAATGAGGGTGAGGGTGGGGGTGCCTACCTCTGCATGTGCCCTGCTTTCTTTCTGTTTCCTCCAAAGCATTCTTTCTTTCCATGCTGTCTAGGTGTCCCTTCCCCAATGCTGTGCTCCTTCTGCCTCGTGAGAACTCACCTGGCCCTTTCGGTTTCCTCTGTGATAGATTCCTGGGCCGTATGTGTCTGGATGATACGGAAGTGTAATCAGGAATGAGCTTTTTTTCTGGCTATGAATTCCGGTGTGATGGAATTGCTTCTGTAGGAAAAAATAAAGAGCACTGATGTAGAAATGAAAGCCAGCCCCGCTTGCTGCTGTGGGCTTCATCTGGCATTTGCATAAAGCCTGTGCAGGGGACTCCACCCAGCTTCCCAGGCTGCACTTCATTCACCTCCTGGGGCTCTGAAAAGCCGGAGAGGGGCACAACCTATTGGTCTTTGTACAGCAGATGGAGCAACCAAGGTTGTGCTTGATCTTGCGAAGTCACTGAAGCCAAGCCCAACCTTTCACCCTGAGTTCAAGCTCAGAAAGGAGAGAGCTGTCCAGCGCCCCCTTTGGGACCTGTGGTTCAAGTCTGAGGTTTGCCTACCCTCTTACCTTGCATCAAGCAAGAACCTCAGGCCAATGGCATGTGGAAACAACCCAAAGCCCTTACTGTGTGCCTGGCTGGGCCAGTTTTTGTTAAAAGCAGCTGACCACAGAGAGTGTCCCTGGATGAAATATCTGGATAGAATGATAGTTCAAATTGAGCTATGAAGAGGCAAAAAACTTGGAGAGTTTATGGAGTAGGAAGCTGTTGATACAGAACCAAGGTTATTTGTTGGCTAGTTATTTCTAAGTACTTGGAGTTCCTAGAAAGAAGCACCACTTTCTCCCAGCTCCATGCCCTCCCTGTGTCTGCCTGTGGCTAGGAGGCTGTCCTGCATCCAGTGCTTCATTCTTCACATCAGTTCATGCTTTATCTTCACTCAGTTGTCCCTGGATCCTGGTTGGAGGGAAATGCAGAGTTCCATCGCAGGTTTGTATGCTTGCCGTTCGCTCCGCCTAGAAGCTTTTGCCGGACTCTTAATCTGGCGTGCTTCCTCACTCCTTCTACCATAGATCTCAGCTCCAACGGCATCTCCTCAGAGACACTTTCTCTGATCATGATCACCCTGTTTATACTAAAACCTGTACTGATCTTTCTCTCTGCTTCATTTTTCTTCAGAGCCATTAATATTACTTGTCTGTCTCTCTATCTACCTCTTCATCTATCATATACATAATTTTTCTTGTCTGTCTCCTCTATGAAGGTATAAGCTCTATGAGTAGATATAAGCTTACTGGTCTTGATCACAGCTGATCTCTAGCACTTAGCCTAGTGCCTGGCATGTAGTTTGCTTATGATTTGAATATTTGTCAATGAACAAATGAATGTGTAAACTCTGTGTGCCCATGGCAACCTCTTCTCACCTCTATTGTAGCTCTTTCATACACTCTTGTTTTTCCTTCTGTCTTCCCCTTGAGAGTTCAAGTTCCTTTGGAGTAGGGAATACTCCTTTCCTTCTTTTAACATGATTGCTTTGTCCCTTAGCTCAGAATCTGGTATGATGTGTGCTCAAAAACTTGATGGATTGGTAAGCCATGGACTGGCCTAATGTCCTGGTGAGAGACAGGATGGAGCAAAGTCATGGCTGTGAGGACAGAGGGGAGGGGCCAGATTCTGCAGCAGACTGAGCAGTGATTGGTCACACCTGGCACAGTAGAGTTTGTTTTGACTGTGGTGGTTCAGCCAGAGGGATGTGTGGGTGGAGAGGTTAGCTGAGGATCACACACAAGAGAAGGTGCAGGTTGTGAGGCAAAGATGGGAGGTAACTTGTCCTAAGCCTTTTTATGACCTCAAATAAGAGCCAGTCTCTCTGTGTTCCTTTTTTTCTGCCTGTGAAATAATAATTTTTCCTGCCATCTCTTTCGTGAGGATGTTATTTGAATAAATAAATAACTTGTCACATGTTGAGTGCCTATGATGTGCTGAACTTTTTGCCAAGACAATGAGCTTTCTGCTTACGCGCTTTGCACTTTCTGTGTCTATTTGCGTGTCATGTCTGGTGTCGTTTCTCTCTATCTCAGTTTATGAAGAGAAGTTGTCACTGTCAGGGTACCACCAAGCAGGTCCTCTCACACAGAAACTAGTCCCGGGGTTTCTTCTAAGGTCCATGGAGCTGGCTCAGGTAGAGTCTGACTCAGCACATAAACTGGCACTAGAACTCTTGCCTTCTCGGCAGGAGGAAATGTGCGTGGTTGCTTTCCGTCTCAACCAGTAACTCTTTCACAATGGTAAAGCTTTTCTCTGGGGATCCTATGACTGCTCAGCCTTTTTCTTCCCAGAACGTACTATTTAGCATGAGGTATATTCGAATTTAGAGGCCAGATGAGTGTCATTGGGTGACTGGCTCAGGTCAAGTGCATACCATGTTCTAGTGTCATTATTCATTCTTAGTCAGAGTCCCTTTTACTCAGGTTTTCTTGGTCAGTGAAATGCTCCATTTAAATTTCCTTGGCAAAAGTCCATCATAGAGAATATAAGAGAGGAGAAGCTGTTTGGTAACCCTGGTGAACTTATTATTTCTGGTTCACAGTCTAATTTTTGCTTTGTCTCCTTCCCCTGGATATTCTGAAAAAGGAAATACTGTTAGAATTAAAATGTAAAAATATGAAGAATATCAGCAAATATGACATAAATATGGGCTCAATAATTATTTGAACATCTTTTTTTGTCTTAGAGCTTCCTAGTCACCAAGGCAAAAAGGGGAAAAGAGCAAATGCACACTCTCCTTATCACACAGAGGCACTCTGGCTCCTTAGAAGAGACTTAATTTTTTTTTGGCATAAAATTATTTTTAAAAATTGTGGGAGAGTCTTTATGTATAATGTAAGAGTTTTGTGATGGATTTGGAAGTGGTATTTAGTAGCTATTTCACTTGTAATGATCCAGGGTGTCCCATGGGAGTCCAGCTCCTCAAACGGCTGTGCCAGAGAGAAGCCAGCGTGAGGAAATCATGTTGACTTGGGCTGTTCTAACTGGTCTTCAGAATAGAGCTTGGGAATCCCCATAACAGCCTGTCTCCAAGGCCAATTCATGAATCTCCAGCATTCTAATGGGAAGCTCATTAAAATGCAGATCCCCAGGCCCCATCTCAGAACTAAATATTAGTTTATTATCCTCCAAGACAGAGCCTGACAAGGATTTGAGTGAAGGGGTGGGGGGGGGTGAAGGAAAGATGGCAGGGGTGTGCAGAAGGGAACAGAGAAGACAAGGCAGTTAATTTATGTGTTACTTTGCCACCTACCATCATGGGAAACTAGAAGTTAATGCCCTGGAGAAACTTTGCTGTCAGAGTGAACTTATCACCTTCCAGAGGCAAGAGATTTGTGGCATTTACACACCAACTTCCATTACTCCTTAGTTGAAGGTGGCTTCTTGGGGACATTAAAATCCCAGCACTTCTTTCCTGATACACAGCTGGGCAACACAAATTTTGGCAGCCAGGAAATCTCATGTAGGACAAACCAGGCAAAGAAATGCAGGACTGAAAGTTAAACATCTGACAGCATTTGCTACAGTGGAGAAGGGGAGTATATTCATTTGCTGGGGTAGCCATAACAGAGTGCCACACACTGGGTGGATCAAACAACAGAAATTTATTGCCTCATAGTTCTAGAGGTTAGAAGCCCAAGATTGAGGTGTCCACAGGGGCGGGTTCTTTCTGAGGACTGTGAGAGAGAATCCCTTCCACGCATCTCCTCTAGCTTCTGGTCGTATCTTGGCAATCTTTGGTGTTCTTTGCCTTCTGCTGCTTTACCTAATCTCTGCCTTTATCTTCACATGACACTCCCCCTGTGTGCTTCTGTGTCCAAATTATTCCTTTTTATAAGGTATTTTCCACTTGATCTTAACCAAAAGGCCGAGAAGCAATTATTGTAAAGTATTCTAACTCTGGAAATTAGCTAAAGGCATGTTAAAATCTCTAAGGCAAGTTTGCTTAAGAAAAGCAGCTGAATGTTGATAAGAAGTGAGCCTTGTGGTGTTTTAACTTGCTTTAATTCAGTCCCTTTTCCCCATTTTTGTGATAGCCTGAAAGCAAACAGCCTTGCTACCATAATGGCTGCGAAAACCATCAGTTTAGCAGCAACTGGAGGAGGCAGAATGGGACTGCAGTTCCCTAAAAGCCTCATTGTCAGTATTTGACCTACCTGCAATCTTGCTGAAATGATCCATTCTTAAGACGTTATTTGACTTGACTCAGAATTCACTCTGCAAACAGCCATAATACCTACAAGGCATTTGTTGAAAACAATGAGTGACAAGTATTTACCATCACACTCCTGAGGTGGTATTACCAGGTAAGGCTAGTAGGGGGCTGACCGCAAATTAAGAACAAAGCAAAATAAAACAAAAAAACCTAAGGAACAGGTGGCAAACATAAGACCCATGGGCCAAATCCAGCCCTCCACCTTATTTCTACCCAACGGCAGCACTGAGCTCCTTTCCCATAGTTAGGGAGTAGTTACATTCATACAGTCCTAAAATTACATTCAGCTCTTTGAAGGCAACCTTGAGACTGATGTGGCCACCAGTGAAAACGAGTTTGACACCCCTGGGCCAGGGCATTAGATGTCCAGAGGAGGCTCTGTAAACTGCTTGCAGGAGCACTGAATATGTGTCCCAACACACACACAGAGCACTTTTGCAAAGACTGGGAGACTTACCGGTTTTAAGAGGTTAAGGAAACCTCTGTCTAATAATTAGCTGACCACTAAGCCATTGAGCAGAGATTTCAGGAGATGCATAGGACACAAGAATACAGAATTTACAGAATTAGTCCAGGAAAGTCACTGAGCCAACAGTCAGAAGCAGCAGCAGGAACAACAATAGCAACAAATCATGGACAGGGGAATCTGATCACCGGAACTGACACAGTATATTATTGAAATTTTCAATTTCCAACAAAAAAATTATAACAGATAAAAAGAACAGGAATGTATGACCCATACACGGGAAATAAGCAGTAAATAGAAACTGTTACTAGGTGTTCAACCTAGTATTTCTTACTAGAAATAGACTTTAAATCAACTATTATCATATGCTAAAAAAACTAAAGAAAATCATGTGTAAAGGAAAGTGTGACAATGATATCCCACCAGACAGAGAATATCAATAAAGTGATAGAAATGATAAAAGAAACCCAAATGGAATTTCTAGAGATGAGAAGTAGAATAACTGAAGTAAAAATATATTATGGGGGCTAGATTTAAACTGGGTGAAGACAGAATGGGTGAACTTGGAAGACAGATAAGTTGACATTAGTCTGAGGAATAACAAAAAAGAGAAAAGTGAACAGAGTTTCACACACCTGCGAGACGTCATCAAGTGAGTCAACACAGGCATAATGAGAGTCCTTTAAGGAGATAAGAGAGAGAAAGGGGCAGAAGAGTATTTGAAGAAATAATGGCTCAACTTCTCACATTTGGCAAAAGCGTTAATCTGCACATCCAGGAAGCTCAATGAACTCCAGAGGGTAAATCAGAGGTCCACACCAAATACCTGATAGTCAAACTGCCTACAAAGAGTATCTTGAGAGCAGCAGGAGAGAAGTGACTCATCATGTACAAGGGTCCTCAGTAAGATTAATGGAATTCTCACCAGGGTGGTCAAAACATTGAAAGAAATAAAACTTGTCAACCAAAAATTCTATATCTAGCAAAACTAACCTTCACAAGTGAAGGAGATAGTAAGATATAGCCAGAAAAATAAAAACAGAATTCATCACTAGAAGACCCACTCTACAAGAAATACTAAAGGAAGTTCTATGAGCTGAAATGAAAGAACATTATACACTAACTTGAATTTACATGAAGAAATAAAAAGAGCTCTGGTAACGGTAACTCTTCAGGTAAATATAAGACAGTTCATATGTGTTTTTGTTTGTAACTAATTTCCTTTGTCTGATTTAATAGACAACTGCATAAAAAATTACAAAACTATGTTGGTGAGTTTTTAATGTATAAAGACGTAATTTGTATGACAATAATAGTACAAAGGAGGGCAGAAGGTATGGGAATTATAGTGGAGCAAGGTTTTTATATAGTATCAATATTAAATTGTATTAATGCAACTAGGTTGTTTTAAGTTAGGATGGTAATTGTAATCTTCACAGCAACTACTAAGGAAATAGAACACATAGTAGAAGAAAAAATGAATTAAAATAGAATGCAAGGAAATACCTATTTAGCATAAAATAAAGCAAGAGAAGAACAAAAAAACTGTACTACAAACAAAATCTCCCCAGCAAAATGGTATCAATAAACCCTGCCTTATCAGTAATTGCATTAAATGTTAATGGATTAAAGTCTCCAATTGAAAGGCAGATATTTGCAGAATAGATAAAGAACTGTGATCCAAGTATATGCTGCCTATAAGAGATATATTTTAGGTTCAAAGACATAAATAGGCTATAAGTGAAAGAATGAAAAACATACACTCTTTAAGCAATACTTAAAAGAGCACTCACATAGCTATATTATCAGACAAAATATACTTTAAGACAAATATTGTTACCAAAGACAAAGAAGGACATTTTATAATGATAAAGGGGTGAATTCATCAGAAGTCATAACAGTGATAAATATTTAGTTACCTAACAACACAGCCCCAAAGTACTAACAATGATACTAACACTGACATAATTGAAGGAAGAAATAGACGATAAAAATAATATTTGAAGGCTTTAGTAACCCGTTGTCAATAATGAAAACAGCAACCAGACTTAGGACCAACAAGGAAATAGAAGATTTCAAAAACACTGTCAATCAGTCAAACCCAACAGACATTTTAAAACACTGCAACCAATAGCAACAGAATATACATTTGTCTCAAGTGCACATGGAACAGTCTCCAGAATAGACTATGTGCTAAGCCATAAAACAAGCCTAAATAAACTTGAGTTGAAATAAAATATGTCTACCACCACAATGTGACAAATTAGAAATCCCTAACAGAAAAAAACTGGGGAGGTTCACAAATCTGTGGAAATTAAACAAAATACTCCTTAATAACCAATGGACCGAAGAAGAAATCACTAAGGAAATTGGAGAATACTTTGAGGTGAATGAAATTTAAAAAATAGCTAAACTATGGATGCAGCTAAATCAGTGCTTAGAAGGAACTCTATAGGGTTTTTTTATTTTTAAGATAATTTTTTTATTTTCAATTTTTTTAAATTTTAAGTGTTGTTCTTGTATAGTTTTCTGTCTTTTACTCCCATCCCAGCCCATCGCCCCAGCCTGCCCCACCTCCCTCCCATTTCCACCCTCCCTAGTTTTTGTCCGTGTGTCCGAGAAACTTTATAGTTTTAACCATCTACATTAAAAATGAAGAAACAGCTTGAATCAATATCCTAAACTTCTACCTTCAGAAACTGGAAAATAAAGGGCAAATGAACCCAAAGAAAACAGAAGAAAGGAAATAATAAGGACTAGGGCAGAAGTAAATGAAATGAAGAGTGGAAGAACAATAGAGACAATTTATAAAACAAAAAGTTGTTCTCTGAAAAGATTAGCCAAACTGACAAGCCTTAAACTAAACTGACCAGGTGAAAAAAGAGAAAGGACTCAAGTTAAATTAAAACTAGGAACAGGAGAGAGGATATCACTGCTGACTTACAGAAATAAAAACAAAGCTTACAAAGGAATACTATGGACAACTAATGCCCATAAACTAGAAAGTCTAAATGAATTGGATAAGTTACTAACCTCTTCACAGATTTGCTAGAGTCAGTTTCGGTAGTGTGTGAATACACTACAAACCACTGAGTTGCACACTTTAAAAGGGTGACTTTTAATCGCATGCAAATCATGTTTCAACAAAGCTGTTATTAAAAAAATCACAGTGTTTTCTTTTTGCCTTCTTAACTGTCACAAAGAGTGAGTTGTACTTTGGGCGTTTTCCAGGATACAAAAAACGGTCCTTTGAGTATCTCTGTTATGGGCCATTTTAATCTCTTTTTTGGTGGAAAGTAGAAGGAGATAATGGAGAAAGCTTTTTAGGATGGCAAAGTTGATTAACGTATATCTGTATCTCACATTAGTTTAATTACTTCTGTCAGTGTTTCTTATGATCCTCCGTTTTTGCTTGTGCCTTTTACTGTCAAACTTTGAAGAATTACATTACTTCTTTGTAATTGTATATTTTTCTGCAATACACCATCAACACTCTGAATACTTTTCAAAATGCTGTATGGTTTTTATCTTAGTTTATATGCCAATTTTCTAAATACGTAGAATGTAGAAGAAACGGTTCCACAAACAGGTTTGGGCTTTTAATGTGAAGATTAATTTCTATATGGCTTACAAAAATAAGTCCAAGGGCATTATTGCACCGAGGGAGGATGATCCAGACCATAAAATTTCCATTTCCATTCCTAGGTTCATCATAACATATTAGAAACACAGACCTTAACTCCCCAATTTTTCCACTCTCATGTAGTACAAATTGCTTCCAGATTTTCTAGTTTCAATTTGAAATATTATGTTCATAAAACTCCAAGGAGCACAATTTCTTTGTAGCTCCTTTCCTGTCATCACTGCTGCTGTGCATAATTTATATAGCATCTCTGAGACTCTCTATGCTTTGTGCAGCTGAGATTTGTGTCAGGTCTTTACCCTGAAGAACTCAGAATTCAGAATCTAAAGCTCTGCGCATTACGAACAATAAAGCAAGACATGATGGTGGTGGGTGGAGGTTTCAAGGTCTCTAAATCTTCCCTAACAAGATTCTCAAATCATCATTGCAATGGGCTCTTGTTTTACTTAGTAGCTAGAATTAAAAATGGGACCTTAGGTAACCCCAGTTTCTTTTCCCCTGTAACTATGATAACTTGTCAGGCTCTACTTTCTTAATTTTTATGAAAACTTACCAGGTAGCAGGTTGTTTAATTCAGAACAGTGAGTGTCTACTCCTGGGTGCCAGGAGTATGTGTTGTCTAATCCAGCATATACATTTCTTGTAGGAATACCTTATGTGTTTTTGTATTTTTAAGTTACTTTTACAGTGTTAGAAACATAATTGTGTAAATCACTATTTTAGTGTTGAGTAATAAAGAATCTTTAGTCAAACATTTTTAAACATACAAAAAAGGGAATTTGTTGACCTAACAAAATTTTGGGGGGCTGTCACCTTCAGGGGCGCTTGTATTTGGTATGGAATGATGTCACAAATGACTTTCGGGTTCCCCATCCTTCATATTTACTTCCCACAGTTTGTTTTTATGGTTGTTAGCTCAGCTTACTTCCTCTCTCTCTGCTTCTTCATCTCTGTCCCTGTCCCTCTCTCTATCTCTGTGCTCCCAGCAAACATCATTGGTTTTAATTGGGTCCCTAATCCATTTGCGACTCATCGTAGTAGCTGAAGAATGTGATGTCTTCATTAGCCAGGCTAGATGTGCGGTGAATGTGACCTAAACATCATCAAGTGAGAGTGAGAGAAGGAGTACATTTTCATTGAACCAAACTGGCTGTTGTTTCTATATAAGAATGAGGGATGCTGGGTAGTCTATCCCCACAGGCATTTAGTAATCATTTACTGACAGATACATCTGGATCATTTAAATGATGAGGGATTTATCTAACCCTCATCCGAATCTGCAGAGAAGGCAAAGCAACCTATTTATTTCTATTAAGTCAATACCCACTAAGAGTGCTTACGAATGCAGGACTGTCCACAACCGTTAGTATTAACAGCCTTATTTTCAAGTTTAAATTAACTGGAAGAAAGTTACCTGTTGGGAACCGTTCTGCCTGGTTTCAGGAGTTGTAACTGCCCCCCATGGCTAAGGCTGAGTGAGCAACCTTCAGACTGTAAGCCACTAAGGAGACAAAGCTTATCTCCCTGGCAGGAGCTCAGCTTCTGTTTCATCCATAACTGGCCCTCAGTACTTGGTTGGTTAGTCAATGATGGGTAAGATTCCCTCAAGGGAGGGGTCACCTAAGCCAGGCATGACAACTTGGATGGCCCTCAGGAAGGACCCTGGGGGGCTGCAGCAAAGAGGGGGGGATGGACCCTTGCTCCCGCCTATTCTGACATAGCCTGAGTCCCCATTCTCTCTGGGAGAAGTTTTCCTTATCTCCGGCTTCCTGGTCTCAATCCACTTAAGCCTGAAACTATGACAGAGGGCAGTGCAGCCCTGTGCTGGCCAGAGAGCCTCCCGGGTGATTGGGCACAAGAAAGAATTCGTAATGTCCTGTGAAACCTGCTTTGCTAAGAGTGCTCTCATTTAAATGATAAGGGTCTGAGGAGGAAATGAGATTGTCTCCCAAAGTTTTGTAACCCCTTAGCTGACAGACCCTGGCTCAATTAAACCCTCAGAGTTCTTTGAAATGTTATCTATTGTTTGATCCTTGCCGCCTGACATTGATTGATGAGCTTTACCTGTATTCTTGTGTATTACGAACCTAATAAAAACCATTGAGGAAGGGGCTCTTGGTCCTTCTCCTTTGAGAGATCAGCCACCTCTTCTCCCCGAGCAGATCATGTCTTGGTAGATTTATTCTCATCCGCGGTGGACAGGGGGCTCTGCTCGCAAAGTTCCCCCGCAGTTACGCGTCAATGCATGCAGTATTTATGGCTTCCTTCAATCGGTTATCTAGATCTGTGTCACCTGTTCAGCTAGTCTTTTGGGGGCAGAATCTGGTTTCTTCTGCTTGGTGCAAACAGTATCTGGGACCTTAATCGAGGTGGCTGGTTCCAGTAATGCTATTGGAGGAGGGCAGTCAGCAGAGGTCCTGCTTCCGTGCGAGACAGCGTAGTGCAAGGCTGGCGACGTGCCAGGACATTTCTTCTAATGTGTTCCACCACTTCTGGATGATGTGCTGTGAGTTAAAGGGGATCTTTGTTCTTCCTTCAGGGTAGGACAGTTGTTTTTGAGTTGAAGGTGTCGTTAGAAGGAACTTCTGGGAGAGACCTAGTCTGCCTCCTTTGTGCCTATTCTCTGAGGTCCCAATTCCCATTCACCAGTTAAATCCCAATGCCAGGTTAACTGTGTCTATTAATTTGTAGACAAAAACAACAGTTAAGTAGCGGAGGAAGCATGCCCTTAAGGGAATACTCGAATGCTGTGCTGGAGTCTCGGTGGGACCACCTGAATCAATTTGAAAACAGTTTTTACCAACAGATAGAATTTTCTGCAAACGTTTGTGTTTGTGAAGCTTGTTTACCTCCGCAGGAAATTGCAGCAGATCACAATTTGAAGATTATTTACTTCTTTCCCCCAAATCATACTCAGTGGTAATTATTGGAATCCAGATTTCGTTGTTGTTGTTTGAAAATGGCAGGAAGTAAACTTAGATTGCATTTAGACTCCCGAAACCTGGATGAATAGGACAGGTGTGATTTCAAAACGGTTTCTAGAAGGGGAGAACAGACCTGGAAGAGTTCCAGAGCGTGCGCCCCTCAAGGCGAAGTCTTCTCCTCTTGGTCTGGGAGGAGAACTCCCCTTCTGAGCACTACTCGACTCGGAATAGCGAAGACTCTTTTCTGTTTATTCGACTCCACTTAGTCACGCTGGTCTGTAGATATATTTTAGGAAGAATCTGCAGGAAAGGTTTGGTGTAAAAATGTCCTTGGTCTTAGTCCTGCAACTGACAAGCATTTCAGTGGGCCAGGATATCTGCTTTCTTGGTAATCCCAGGGAATCAAAATTTTACCGTCCCTGGCAGGAGGGTGTGGGCGGCTTACACAGACGCGCCACTCCGTGGTGCCGGAGCTGTGGTATGTCTGGCATTAAAGCCACAGAGTCTGAATTGGGATGCATCTTGGGGGCTTGTTCAGTATTTTTGTACTGTGGAGATTAAAAATAATTTTAAAATCTTTTCTTTGCACATAGGACTGGCATTGTAGGATGGTAGGTGGCCAGAGAAAGCCACCTGGTATGCCTCTAAGGAGTGTAAGAGAAGTTTGCCACAGTTCAATCTCATGAACTTAGTTCCCCTTTTTGAGTCTACTAAGAGAAGAGACTTTTCTTGCCTGTGTGGATTCACATTAAAAAGTTGTGGCAGTAAAAGCACTGTTCACAAAGTATTTTCTTTGCTCTCCTACATTTTTCATCCCACCTGCAGTAAAACAAGGCCAGGTGACTATTTTGGGTGGTGGGTGGGCTCCAAACAGATGTTGCATTTTTCTCTCCTGGGTTAAGACATAGAGGAGTTGGTGTGAAATTTGTGCCCTCTCTTTGCTGCTGCAACTCGGAGGCCTTGTGTTTCACATGGTACAGCTGCACTTGCTGGAGTGTCAGTCTTTGTGTGAACATCTAGAGCACTATCCCTACCACCCTGATAGGCTTATAGGATGCTAAGACACAGATTTGGGGATTCTTTATCTCTGCAGCATAATCCTGCCTAATATAGCAAGTGCATGAGATTGCCGCACAGAAATAGAATGCTAATTTTGGAATGTATAACGGTAAAGGTAATTGTTTAAGGGCTAGGCATCTCAGTCCTTAGGTTAGTCCATTCTTTTCCTTAAAGCAGACCATGTGTCAGTTTCCTATGGCTACTATGACAAACTGCTGTGAAATGGATGGCTTAAAACAAGAGCAATTTCTTCTCTCACAGGCCTGGAAGCCAGAAGTCCTAAACCAAAGCCTCGGCAGGGCCACATTCCTCCTGACGGCTCTAGGGGAGATTCTTCCCAGCTCCTTCCAGCTCCCGGTGGCTCCTGGCATTTCTTAGCTCATGCGAGCATAACTGCAATATCTGCCCCTGTCTTCACATAGTTTCTGTTCTGTGTCTCGGTGCCTCGATTTTTTCTCTCCTTCCTGTGATAAATCCAATGACACGGGATGTTGGCCCTAAATCCCAGATATTTCATCTTGAGATACTTAATTTAATTACATCTGCAAAGATCGTACTTCCACATCAGGTCACATTCATAGATACTGGGTGTTAGGACTTGGACATATCTTTTTGGGGGACACAGTTGAACCCACTACAGACCACTCGGGAAATAAAAGAACAATCAACACGTTGCTTGTTAGGCTGGACCCCAAATTAAGAAGTTAGCAGGAGTAATTCTATTTCCTTAAGTTGACTTTGCTTCTCTGTTCTCTGATCCCTTTTAATTAGCCTTAAAGTCATAACTCCAATCTTATTTTTCTTACTTCTAAATTCTTTGATGATTCCTCACCAGAAACTGAAGTACGAACAATGTCAAGAATTTGCCTCAGTAGTGAGGCAAATTTCTTGACTTTGTAGCCACTTCCTTCATCACTTTGCTCCCAGCCCATCTTCTACCCTGTAGATTTAAATGGGATTTTTTTTGTTTTTACATCCTGAAAACCTTGAGATTCTTAGGAGAATCTTAATAAAGTGTTGCTGTTTATGCTAGAAGTACTGGATAACATATTCCCTTTTTAATTGTTTTTCAGATTTTCTGTTGTTCCCTGAGAACTGTAACAATATGTAGGATAACATTTGCTTTTTTCTCTCTACCACTAATTTTTTTCTTTACTTCCGACAGTCTGTTTGATGTAGTTACTTCTGGCATGAAGACCTGCCAAGACAACTGTTTTCTCCTATTTCATGTCATGTAGGAGTCACAATTCGGAGCAGGAGGCTGCGCTAGATATAGGGTCCTTGGCTTTTATTTCGTATTCATTGTAAGAATGCTTATCTTTCTTCTGAAGCTACAAAATTGTAATCAGTTTGGATCTTGGACACGTAACTTTTACAGTCAGGAGGAGATTAATTTGTGGTAGGCTGTATTTGGTTTTGTGATCCAACGGACTACCTCAATTTTCCTCAGAAGCTGGAGGGCTGGACGACCCAGGGAGCTGCCGGCTCTCAGCGGCGCCGACCCGATTATGTTAAGGGCCAGCTGTCAGGACAGCGTCTCCAGCAGAGCCATGCAGCTGAGAACGGAGATGCACATCATGTCAGCAGATACGAGTTTTATTAAAGTAGGTCTCCTTTTTGGCTGGAGGTGGAAGAGAAGTGATGGAAAAGGCCTAAAGCTAACTAGAAAGGTGGATTAATCATGAGTCTACAAACCTAGCATTATATTCCCCCATGGCTGGTATAGCTGCTTTCTCCAACAGACAAAATAAATGCTTCTTGGCCCAGCCAACTGGGAAAGAAGGGCCTTTTTTATTTGCTAACTCTGGGCTGGTGTTATGGTTATTATGCAATTAAAGTTGGGGTTAGTAAATATGGCTGTGGATAAAGCTGGTGGATTTCCCACGCCAGTGGCAGGCATTGCTAATTGATCTTTCTACTCTTTCCCACTGGGCCTGGAGCAGCCCCAGACGCCTTAAATCAGAGCCCCACTTGCCAAGCTGTGGTGAACGAGTTAGAATATATCAACACTCCGGTAGGTGGATTTTTTGTAAGAACTCCTTCATGTGGATAGGTGGGGAGACAGGAGGTGACTCAACAAAATATGTACAAAATGCACCGAAAGCAGGTCATGTCAGGAGCAGCATTCTTTGTTAGGGTCCCGTGAGTGCCAGCTACTGCTGCCCTGGGCATTTTAGGGGAAACATGTGTGCGGCTGAAATTGAAGAAGACCTTTGGTGGGGGCGAGGAACTAGAAAAGCTGGAGTTTGTCCTTAGACTGGATCCCAGAGGTCAGGATGACAAGAGGCACCTTCAGGTCACTTTCTGGAACATGGGAAGGGAGCCAGCCTAGGTCCTGGCTGTGGTTTGCCAGTCCACACAGGACAGGGGAACAGTTTGTTGAGGAAAAGGGATTTTGAAGCTCATTTTCTTCATTGTGAGTTACTGGTATGATTAAGACCACAGATCTGTGCTTGGAGACCCAACTATTTTTATACCATTTGTATCTCTGTAATTATTTCTTTTATCTCTCTTAGATTTAAAGAAAAAAAAACTGTGCATGAAAATGTCAGGCTGTCTCAGGAATGATGTGTTTGTTCATTTGTGCAGGTCACTGTTTTAAAAGGAGAGCCATGGAGGCCCCTTCTGTAGGAGTAGAGTCAAGGTAAGAAAACTTGAAGGGGAAAAAAAAAAAAATCCTGTCTTGGATATTGAGAACGTTTGTTTCTGTAATTTCACCTTGTACCTACCTTCTTTCAAGTGCTCTCACACCGAACACATATGGGGGAAGATCAGATTCTGTGCGATTCAAATGCTCTTTTTGGGAGAAGAAAGAAAAGTCACAGAATGCTTGCTTCCTTCCTAGGGACCACAGGAGGAAAGTTGGGGCTGACCACCCCGGTGCCTGCAGCCCCAGCAGCCTCCTCTCGGGATGTTATCTTTGCTGTAGGACCTGAAGGAAACTTTGGTGGTGGGAGATGGTGGGCAGGGGAGGTGATCTTCTCTCTGGGCAGAGGCCCGGTCTAAAATACTGGCTGGGGAAGGAGAACACCGGGGAAATGTGCCGCCACCTCTGTACTCCCTGACCTGGCAAACGCTGCTAATTAGTTCTGGTACTTTCTCACCGACCTTAGATCAAGCATCATAATTCTCAACATGGCCCTGTGCGCAGCCCCCAGCAGGCCATGAGATTTGATGTGCGGGGGAGATGTAATTACTGTTCCTGAAACAGGCTGCCTCCCTTTGAGTTTCCAGAAGGCAGAAACCAAGTCCTGCCCCTATTTGTCTCTGCTTTGTTTCTGCATAAGTGTTTCTTCACTTACCTACTTTTGTGGCCTGAGACGTTGCTCCTGGATTGTTGTGAATGGCACTGGGTTGGCAGAGTGCTGAGGATGACTTCCTCATTGCCTAGTCAAGCTGGTCACGACCACTTCAAGGCTGTGAGAATGTTCCTCCAGACCCTGATGGTCCACTTTTGGTCGATATCTTGTAGGAGGGACTTTAGTGTTGTATATTGTGTAGTTACTGTTCTGAGGCTCATTATCCAAGAGGAGCTGTGGAGTACATTTCTTTTCAAGAACTATTACTTGAAAATATTGGTATTTAGTTTTTATTTTTGTCTATTTTTTCTTTTAGTTTTTATTGTTTTTCTCCCCATTACCATTTAATCCCTTTATACTCAGCTCCCCACCACACTGTTGTCCATGACCCTGAGTCCTTTTTCCTTTTTGTTCAGTCTCTCCACCCCCTAACTTCTGCCCCCCAGCTGTCATCCTGCTCTCCATCTATGAGTCTGTCCCCATTTTCCTTGTTGGTTCAGTTTTTTCATTACATTCCATGGATGAGTGAAATCATATGGTATTTTTCTTTCTCTGACTGGCATAATGTTCTCCAGGTCCATCTACACTGTTGCAAAGGGCAAAATTTTCTTCCTTTTTTATGGCTGAGTACTATTCCATTGTGTAAATGTCCCATTGTTGTTTTACCCACTCATGCACTGGTGAATGCTTGGGCTACTTTCATATCCTGGTGATTGTAAATAATACTGCACTGAACATAGGGGTCCTTATGTTCTTTTGAATTAGTGTGTTTTGGGTTCCTTTGGATATATTTCCAGAAGTGGACTCGCTTGGTCAAAGGGCAGACCATTTTAAAATTTTTTGAGGTATCTCCATACTGCTTTCTACAGTGGCTGCACCAGTCTGCATTCCCACCAACAGTACAAAAGAGTTCCCCTTCCTCCACATCCTGGACATTAAACTAAAAAGTTTTTGCACAGCACAGGAAATCATCAACAAAATAAAAAGACACCCACAGAATGGGAGAACATATTCCCTGATCCGGTAAGGGTTTAATATCCAAAATTGATAAGGTACTTACTCAAGGTAAAACTCAACACCAAAAAACCAAACAACCCAATTAAAAAAAATGGGCAAAGAACCTGAACAGGCCCTTCTCAGAGGAGGACATGCAGATGGCCAATAGACATATGAAAAGATGTTCAACATGACCAATCACCAGAGAAATGCAAATCAAAACCACAATGAGGTATTTTGTTTTTATTAACAAATACTTTTCTACTTTCCAGCCAACAGACTTATCTACCCTCCTACCCCCAGTGCTAAGTAGAGGGTCGGTTACTTATGTGGTGTTCAATAATGTCAATTTATGTGTTGGGTCCCCATGCTTTTCAAAAGCCTCTTGAACTTGAAAAACTGGTGGCCAAATATCTTTTGTTTCCCTGAGGACAAAATGAGAGGGAAGTAAATTAACTGCAAAGAGCCATACTTAGGTTACACGAAGGCAGAATTCCTTTCTAGGGAGAGTGGATGAAAATTAGAATAGAAGTTCAAATTTCTATTTCTTTGGGACAGCTTTTAAACACATTCTAGCCTGAAGTCCAGAAGAGACTCAACAACCTCTCTAAGTCCCTCTGATACTGGGGACACAATCTTTTTCGAGAAGAAAGAAACCCTGGAGGGCAATAGCTGTTATAAGCAATTACTTATATCACAGACCTTTGTTATCCTGTGACCAATGGCTAAATGCGAACAGAGTAAGACTCTCAGGGGCATCGTGAGAAATGTAAGTAAAATCTTAAAGGTCAGGGAGTTACATCCATTAAGTGTGGTCTCCTGGAGATGAGTGAATGTACTTACAACATTGCTAATATTTTACCCAGAGTTAAGGACCCATTAGCATTTCTGTTTGCAAGAGTAGGTTTGCCTAGATCCCAGCACACAAATGTGTTCTCCTTGGCTAACGTTGTGTGTTTCTTGGGCTTTTATTTTCCTTTCTCCTTCTCAGCCTCAATTGTTAGGAGACAGTGGCAGAGTTTCTAAATATAAGCCATTGATTTTTTCCTTAACTGACTGTGATTCCTTAAGTGAAAAATCTTTCTTGTGTAAAGGATTGACTGAGAGAAGGATTTGTAATTTCAATTTATAAATCTCTTTTAATTTCCCAGTTCCTTGGTTGCCTGGAGGAGAAGTTAGTAAATTCTTTTTTTAAAAGCACTGGAACAGATTCTCCAGCTGTTCTTCAAACCCATTTTCTCTTCCTTCTTTGCATATGTTTAGACCCTATTTCCCAGACCCTCTCACAGTTAAGTGTTGCCACATTACTGAGTTCTGGCCAATAAGATATCAGCAGAGGGGAGAGATGCCAGTGCTATGCAATGTGTGGTCCCCAGACCAGCGGGGCTGGCGCCACTGGGGAGTGTGCTGTAAATGCAGGTGCTTGAGCCAGCTCTGGATGCACGGAGTCGGGATCTCTGCGTGCCGTTGTTCAGGTCGATCTGATGTGCGCAGCAATGTGAAAACCCTGACAGACACCGCATCCATGTCTGCTCCTTGAGACTTCCCTGCTTTATACGCTGCTTTAGGTTCTTTCCCTTTCCTGGCTTCATGTAGACAGATTGCTGCATCGTGCTTTGCAGGAGAGCTGCTCATAAATTAGGAGCATCATTTTGGATTTTATGAAAATGAAAAAAAATAGCTCTTGTATAAAATCACTGAGATTTGGGGGTTTAATTTTACAGTACCTTGTGGTACCCTAGCTATTACAGTGGTGGATGAGGAAATGACATAGGTAACTTGAGTGATTTCCCTTCTATGTAGGAATCACTTACTTAGTTTCGGGTTGTATTTTAAGCCAAATTACTTAGAATTTACTCATTGTTCTCCCTTCTTTTCATTTCTACTGAGTATTAAAATATCCAACCGTGACTAAGGATTGCAAATTGAGTTACTGGGAGTTCTCTTTGTTTTACAATCCTGCCCTCTGGCTTTACACATCCAGGGAAATCTCTCTCTGCCCTGCTGCCCCATCCCCAGCCTTTTCTAGACACTGGCAGTGTCCCTGGTGTAGGCCTAGGGCTCTGCCTCCAGCCTTCCACGCATTCCCTGAAGGCTCAGTGTGCCTACAAGGGATTTCTCTTATGTCTCCGGCTGTGCTCTGCAATTTGGGTTGCTGCCTCCATGGACTCAGAGAAGGCCCTTTGGTAACTGGGTGGGAGCTCCTTCCATCACTGGGCCTGTCAGGAGTTTCATCCATAATGCTGGCCCATGTACGGCCATTAAAAGTTAATGGGAAGTTCATCTGGTCTCTCCTCTCTACTTGTTACCAGTTCCTCCCCTATTGTTGCGCTAGGGATGAAGGCAACAGCGATGCCTTTTTCCTGAGGAAGGGCTTTCTACTTTTGGAACTTTGCATTTAGGTTTCTTCACATCCTTAGCTCTTAGAATAATTTTTTAAACTATGCTTTTGTGTGTGGCTGATTTTGCCTATTTTTGTTGTTTAGTGAGGGCATGATACTCTCTTGAGACTTTTTACACCCTGAAAAGAAGAAGGAGACTTTCCAAGGTGGTTTTGGTAGAAACCTCACTCGTGTGAATTGCCTGGGCATTAGCAGGTCCCCCAGCTTGCTGGGTTAACATGGCCCTTTACCATTAAGTTAAATTAGTTAGAATCCCAATAACGTAGGTGATGGGAGACCCGGATATCCCAATACAGTCTTGAGAAGGCTGTCTTTTACCCCATTCACCTTTTGCTCTCATTTCCTGTTTCTGGTGAATTCTCTCTATTGTTTCCCTATCACTTCTTGCTGCTATTCTTTTGGCTTTGCCTCACATCACCCCCACATGGGTGAAGATGGGACACTTCAGTAGGAGAGAAAGAGTTAGAAGGGTGAAGGTAAGGAGGTAAGGGAAGAGGAAACAAGGTAAGGAAGAAAGGGAAGAGGTTTAGGGACAGGTCCGTGCTCAGCTGGTGTAGGAAATGGCCAAAGGGGCACATTCTGAAACGTAGGTATGAGATCCTATGTTCTCTGTATTTTTAATCATGTAGGAGTTGCGCTTAGATTTTCACTGCTGTCCCTCTGAGAATTATGATTTTATTATTGAAATCTTTGAGTAACTTGCGGCTGGAGTGCTGTGTGGTCACTCCTTGGGGGTAATGATCAAGATGGTAGTGGGTGGAAAGTTCGGTGGGACCGGAACCCATACCCTCACCAGCACCTCCCATGTGCGTGGGGGGAGGAGGGGTGAGTTGGACCCACTGGGGTGAATATCTAATTGGAAGACAGCCTGGCTCATTCCCTCTCCTCCCCTCCTTGCTGTTCTAGATAAGTCTATTCCAAGAGTCTGTTTCTCAAGAGTCACCATCCAAAACTGCTTCTTGCAACAAAGAACTTCAAGAGAAACTTTTCAAAAGAACCATCCTCCAAGTGATTCAGAAAAAAAGGAGTTCATCTTAAGGCATAGCTGTACCGTCACTTAGATGAAACTCATTGTGGGTTTGAAAACATTCAATATGGCTAGAAGGTACGATTCAATCTTGGGATGAATTTCACAAGGGTATCTTCATGGAGAAAAATAAGAAGACCCAACCACAATGATGCATTACAACAAGACACAGAAACAGGAGACCACAAAGTTTTTCCCAAGGACAACTTTTGTCTTCAGTTCCTTTCATGGCTCTGTCACATCGCATTTCCACCCGCAGCCTGCAGTTTATTTGCCCTTTGCACACACAGATGTGACCGCTCCTGGAGTCTCTTTCCTAACAGAAGGGGTGGCTGCAGCATCCAGCTGAGGACCTGGAGGACTCTCAGAGCTGAGTGAGGACACACAGTCTTTTCCTCTGGGCCTTTCTGCCCAGTCTGCTGCTGTTTGCACATTTCCCTCCAGCGACCAGAAAAATAACTCATCTCCTCTGGGACACCACAGCCCCTTTGTTCAGACATTTATCGTCGGGTTCGGCAGTGTGCTGCATTCTCTGTCTCCCTGCTTTGCCGCTCCTGCAAATCTGCACTGTTTAGAGGAAGGGACTTTGTCTCATCTGTGTAACACCCAAGAGCCTAGCCCAGAGTGCTTGGCAGACTGCTGTTGCTCAGTAAATAAATATTTAAATAAATAAATATTTATGCCATTGCTGAAGAAATAAATGTATGAGTACAAAAAAATTAATATATGTAGCATGTCAAACATAATATTGGGAATTAAAAATGCAACAATCCCTGAATCTCAAAAAACAAACAATGAAACAAATAAAATGCAAACTAGGACTATGATTTCTCACATTTTTGTAAGTTTGGATTTAAAAATTCCTTAAAGTAGTTCATCAATGGTATTTGGTAGCAATTTTGTTGGCCTTCTAGGAACAGAGAGGCAGATGTAGGGGCTTAAATAAATTGGGGTTTAATTTTCTCCTGTAAAATGAAATCCAGACTTGGAGAGTTCCTACTGGGTAGTCTAGCATCTTGATGTTGAAGATGACGCTGCTGAAGATCTGCTAGTATGTCTGCACCAAGTTCAAAATTCATGTTGTCAACTTCTTGTTCTGCTCATTTGTGGCTAGGGGAATACAAGGACTGGGTGAAGCAGAGTTTCAGCCTGGGCCTCAGGAGTTACACAGAATCAATGCCAGATCCTCAGTAAGACACTTCCCCTCTACAGGACTAGTGGAAGAGTGCTAACCTTCACACTCTTGCTGCAGTGCGTGGTTGCCCAGCGTCTTTGCCTTGAGTCAGGACAAATTCCGCAGTATAATTTATACTCCAGAACATCCCTGAAGTTTCAGACTGAGGCTGGGATTTGACCTAAAATTGCACCCTTGCTCGGCTCCTCCCTTCCTCAAATCTGGGGAACCTGACCTAAGAGAATGTTCAGGAAAAGCTGAGGCAAGGTACGGTCAAGTGTGCATACTAAGGCAGCCTCTGTGCCTGGTGAAGGTATAGGCATTTGCTGAGGGGAGAAGGGAGGGGCTCTCTTTTTCTAAACCCTGTCTGGCCTGTGCAGGGTGAGGCCTCCCCCTACACCCCACCACCTTCCCCTGGCTGGGGCTCTATGGCCTCTGCCTTTGCTCAGGTCCTAGGCACCCAGTCTTTTGATGAGACCCATGTGACTTTGCTTTAGACTCTCCATGGAGATCCTTCGGCAAGGAAGCAGTGGCTCTGAGAGGTGATGATCTGCCTTGCTATGATGCTTAATGCCTGCTGGTTTGGCTTCCAGGGTTAAAGCCCATTGCACATCTGCAAAAAAGAATTGTACTGATCAAAATAAACATTTAGGAATCAACAAGTTTATAACACCCTGTCTTCACACATCCCTAGACCCCAAATGGGGTGCCATGTACACCAGAAGCTTTAAGTCCATGGGGACCTAATCTCCCTGTGTTTTATACCTTGTCTATTTCCCAATGTTCTGCCTCATGCACCAGAAGTTAACTGTCCCTGAATTGAGTCTGGCCCTCTCCCCCCAAAGCATAGATTGTTCTGCGTGGGGTCCTGCCCTTGTCAGGTATGAGTACGGGGACACAGAGGAGACTACATGCTTCTCAGATCCCAAGGGACTGGGGGAGGGGTATTGAGAGGTGTTGCCCAGTTTATCCTTCCAAATCCCCAGTCACATGCATCGTGCCTTTCCCCTTCCCACCAACTTGTGGTGAGTGGGTTTGGGGGCAGAGAGGGCCCAGTAACTGAACTTCCTACAATGCGGAAGAAAACTCGAGGAGTGGGAAACAAATGTTCCTCCTTGAATTTCTGAAAGAACTTTACTTTTTCTCAGGTATCTATTCTCCTTCATGACCATGTACTTCAGGGGATGCTGCTCCTGGTCCTTGTCTCAGCCCCGAAGTGGAGAACCAGGCGCTCTCAGCCCACCATGGTGCTGCTGTTCTAGTGGGCTATGACCGGTGCGGGGAGCTGGGGGTCGATTAAAGTAACCCTCACCATCCCCTGCCAGTGTGTGGACTGAGTCCTTCTTCCGATTTAGATATACATGTTTCTGTTGATGTACATGAACTTTATTCTGGTATTATTATAGTTTTGTTGGCTCATTCATATCAAACTTGTACAAAACAGATACCCTAGATAGGTAATTTTTACATGAACAGTTTTTATAGCAGATGACTGTGTCCCACACTAGTGCCTGTGGTGTTTTTGAACTACATTCAAGTGTGACAATCTTTTTCCTACTTCAAAATACACTAGAATAGAGTGGAATCTACTTCCACGCACCTCTTTGTAACTGTTGGGATTTTCTGTTCCAGTAAAACAGATTGTGTGGATTGTGAGTTCCTCCTGCTGAGGGTAATTAGAAAGAGAAAATTGGGAGTTGGGGCTGGAAAGGGGAGGTACAGCAGATGGAAGAGGAAGGAGGGAGATTTTTGTAGTGAGCCCTTGGGGAAGACAAAGGAAGGCGAAGCACAGTAAACAAAGGAGGTTATTCAGGTGACATCTGTGGGGGGAGCTGAGGAGCCAGAGCCGAGATGTGAGAGGATTTCACAGAAATGTGATGGGGAAGGGGTAGGCTGCATCTTCTGGGTCTTGTAATGAGGAAGGCATTGGACATTGAATGGAGAACTAGGAAAATAAAGAATAAAAAAAGAGAAAAAAAATTTACAAGCACTTTGCTGAGACATTGAGGAACTGTCAAAACTTTCAAGGAAGAAAGTTAAATAACAATTAATATTATAGTATCTATGTTTTACTAATTTAAGGTCATTATAATATCTTTATTTTTAAATGCAAAATGTATTAAATGACTTTCATAGGTGTGACTGTGATTTCAGTTCCCTGAATGCAATTTTTTATGTTATCTTAATTTCCCAACCTCAGCATCTCTAACAGGATTTTCTGAGCTTTAATTCTGAGTTTGATAAGGACTGATAATTTTACATTTAACTCTGCTAAATTTTATCTCATTACAGTTCTTGAAGATGGGTTGATAGATTTGATCCCTGAAAATGCCAAACTTATGATAGCAAAAATGCATCCCAAACAGAGTAAAAGAAAAAATTAGATAATAGACTAGGAAAAACATATGAATTCAGCACATGAACTGCAAGTATTTAAGATTGCTAATCTACAAAAAAATCTCTCGCATCAACAAGGAAATGATATACAAACTTAACTGAAGACTTGGTGTGAGGCATAAGTGAGCAACTCGGAAAAGTAATAGTGTGCAGACAGTGAGTGTGCAAAACCCCCCAGCTTCTCTGTTGGCCACAGAAATGCAAATGAAGAGAATGCCATACCTGTGTGGGTCAGCAGCTGGGCAAAAATTTTTTAAAAATTTTGAGTGACCTGTGCTGGTAAGTGTGTGTATGGGGCACTGGGATGTCTCATATATAGCTGGTGGGATTGTGGATTGCTATACATTGTTGAAAAAGTATTTATTTTGAAAACAAGTATATTCTTTGACCCAGAAATCTCCTACAGCCTCCTGGTAATTTATTTCACAGAAACAAAAATAAATAGTAAATAAGGATATATGTTTAAAGCTGTTTACTGCACAATTTTTATGATAGAAAAACTTGGTTATTCATGAGGGAGTGGATGAATGAATTATTGGGCATTTATGTTCTGGAACTCAGTAAGCTATGAAAAATAATATGTTTGTTGAATATATTTTGCATGCTGTTTCTAGAATGTTCTTCACCCACAGAATTGCATGGCTTACTCTCTTACTTCCTTCAACTCTTTACTCAGTCATTATTACCCTGTCAGTGTGGCCTTTCTTAACCACATTATCTAAAATCACTGTCTGCATCACTCTATCCCCTAGTTATACCTTATTTTTTTTTAATTTTAATTTTTTATTTCACTTGCATTTGCTTTCTTCATAACATCAGTCTCTGGCCTTATGTTACGCACCTGTGCTTGCTTCTTGTCTTTCCCTGCTGCTAGAGTGAAAGCTCCACGTGGGCGGGGAGTTAGGAGGTTGGTCCTCGGTTCTATCCTCAATGGCTTCTGCCTGGCATACTGTAGATGTTCAGGGAACTTTTTCCATGAATGAACCTGTAGTATTGGCCTAGAAGATAAAGCTCCCTTCCCTCTCCTTCCCCCCCATGTTCCTGAGAGGCACCCCCAAAGGAACCTCCTTCAGGCTCAACTCCCTCTCAGAGTTGGCTTTGCAGAGAACTTGCTCTGAAACGTGTACACACACATGAGCAATCTGTCTTTTTAAAAATAAAAAAGGCAATAATATATTTTTCCCTCTCCTAATTGCTGTTCTGAAGGATCATCTCGGCTCCAGAGCTTCCCACGGGGTCAGCTGAGACTTTGGTTGAGATTTTACCATAAACCAACTTTTCCGTCCGCCCGGCACGGTCTCCTTCTCCTCCCTTCCGCAGGTGTTGCCTCGTCTGGACCGTGTACCTTTGTCCTGCACCCATTCTGCCCATTTGCTTTGGAGGTAGGTGCCTTCTTAGCTTTCTGGCCTCTACCTACAAATCATGATTATAAATCACTATGAGTCCAGGTCCCTCATTCCATTCCAGCTTAATCTTTGCGAAGGATCCCTTTCTTTGATGGAGTTAGGGTCAGAAGGTATAAGAAAATTGAGCCAGATCTGAGACAGATTTGTAAAGAGATTACACTGAATTTCAACTCTCCCTAATTTTCCTCTTTTTTTCTCCATGATGTGGGAGTCCTAGGTTAAATATGAAACTGGGGGGGTATAGAAAAAGTGAAATGTGGAGGGAGGTTTGGGAGTAGGAAGGGTGCTGAAGGATAGCTAAGGCCACGTGCAGTTTAGGTGGACACAAGTGGACAAGCATCTATTTTTATGGATGTCTCTGTTTTATTTCTCTGTTAACAAATACACAAACCAGATGAGGAAATGCATTGTCTGCATTATGTTTTACGTCTATGATATTTTCCTGGCCATCCTGTCTCTCCTCTCTGGATCAAGACACCCAAACAAGGTGAGGCACGTAGTCCGCCAGTACTGGACTATCCAGCCAAGCTAGTGAGGCAGAAAAGTCAAAGGACAGAAAGGACTGTTTTTTTTTTTTTTTTTAAACAGATGAGTGCAGCAGGCATTAGCACGCGTGCTTCATAAACAGTCGTATCATTGTCTTGCAAATGGAATCAGTGCTGTATTTACACTTCCAAGGAGAACGCTGCTTCAGCATATTGTTAATTAGGACACTACCCGAGGCTAGTGCAGATAAATCTCCTCAAATATGCTTACTGGATGGAGTAATCATAATTAATTAGCACAGAAGATTGGGCCAAAATGCGAGGACTTGAGGGGAATCTTGCTTTGTCCGTCGCCTGTTGGGTAAGCAGCGGAGAGGCTTCCAGCTGAGGTGCACTTGAACACAGACTTCACTAGCTCATCTTAATAGGTACCATGGTGTTAGGTGATCAAGAGATGATAAATTGACAGCCAGTAATACCCTTTCAATTACCCTTGTAAAGCTGCTACTTAGAGACCTCAAGGGTATTAGATCAAGACACGGGCATGCTAATGGGCAAGATGCCTACTGAGAGAGCTTGGCGCTGGAGAGTCAAGGAACTTAAATTTGCTGTAATGCCTGACCTCCTCTCAGTAGCACTGACATTTCTCCCTTAGTTTGTAGAGTGCTTGCCTGAAGGTGACCCACTCTGTGTTTCCCAGGGACCAGTGGAATTGTTGGTAGTACTAGGCAGATTTTCTTTTATTTTAAAGTACTTTTGCAGGCCTCTGCGTGGTTTCCATGGACACTGCCCTATTGTAGCAGATTGGACTGCACCTGCACAAGGCCCCTCTGTGGGAGCCCGTGCCTTCTCAAGCTTTGTTTTGCGGTGTCCTTCACTGGCTCATACATTCATCTCAGGAGTCATCCTGCAGCCCAATGTTGCAACTCCCCCATGGTTGGTGCCAGGTGTTCTGTGGAAGATGACTGTGAACAAGACCGAGTTCCAGCCATTGGCAGCTCCATGGGGAACTTTGGGCAAGGGGCTTTATTGTCTCCCTAATTCCCACCACTCTTCCAAAGCCATCCAAAGGAAACATAGTATGTATTAGGGTTCTCCAGAGAAACAGAACTGATAGGAGATCTGTTTATGTCTGTCTATCTATCTACCTACCTATCTATCCACGATGAGATTTATTATGAAGAATTGACTTAGTTAGAGATGCTGAGAAGCCCCACGATGTGCTGTCTGTGAGCGGGACACTCAGGAAAGCCAGTGGTGGAAAACTGAGTCTGAGTCCAAAGGCCCGAGAAGCCAATGGTATAAATCTGTGTGAGGGCAGGAGAAGGTGAGGGGAGATGTCCCAGATCAATCAGTGAGGCAGGCAGGAGGGGTCAGTTCCTCCTTCCTCTACCTTGCACTCTTTTTAGGCCTTCAATGAATTGGATGATGCCCACCCCCATAGGGGAGGACAGTGCACTGTGCAAAGTCCATGAGGCCAATGCTAACCTGATCCAGAAACACACAGACACTCTCAGAAACAATGTGTTACGTGGGTGCCCATGGCCGGCCAGGTTCGCACAATTGACCATCCCAGAGTAGAAGTGGAAAGTGGGAGTTTTCAACTTTCAATGGAAGCAGCTTCAAACAATCTCAAACAGTAAACTAGAACCAGTGTGCTGTTACACATACTGTGATTCAAAGAGCTGAGGTCTGAGCAAACCCCTGTGTATTCCAAAGAAGTAACCCGGAGGACTGTCTGGGAAAGACATGGGTTTATTAGGATTTACCTGCACTCTGGAGGCAGCCAGCCGGTGGAGTTTTCTGCAACCCAGGCTTCCCAGCACAGAGGTAAATAGGGTACATAAAACAGCACAATTAGGGCATGTGGGGGTTGGGGTGGGGTGGGACGTGTTCGTGTGCAAGCTGCGTGAGATCAGAACACTAGCTGTTTCTCTGCAGTTGCTTACGGTCCAGCTGCACATCTGAAAACATTTCTTTTTGGCAACTTCCTTGCCCAAGGAGCTGAGCAGCCTCCCAAGGTCCCCCAGCACACTTGTAGATGGCCTTCACCCTATTCCCATAGATGGGAGGGGGCACTTGGGGAGGGGCCTTGGTTCTCACATACC
This sequence comes from Anoura caudifer, assembly GCA_004027475.1. NCBI lineage: Eukaryota > Metazoa > Chordata > Mammalia > Chiroptera > Phyllostomidae > Anoura > Anoura caudifer. The sequence goes on along the minus strand of PVKU01000259.1, from coordinate 345,062 downwards.
ACACACACGAGGAACTTCAAGGTAAGTCCCTGGTCTCTCTTTTCAATCAGATTAGCATCCCCTATTTTACCTCCCCACCCCCAACACACATACCTGAAATTTAGGAGCTTCTGATGGGACTCTTATGGGAATGAGAGTCTGGTGGAGGAGGCAGGTGACCCTCAACCAGCCTTAGCCAAAAGCAGGGGTGTGGAAAGGGCTCTAATTTAGATATAAGTGCCATGAAACTAGAGAGAGTGGGCAAAGAGTTTTGACTTTTGTCATAGATAATGTTTAAGAGTGAGTGTACCTACTGATCCAAAGTCGAGTTTCCTTTAGGAACAAGAAGAGGGATATATAATAAAGAATCTATTTTGCTGACTCAATAAAAGGGCAGCAATGGAAACTCACACAAAAGTTAGCTTGAACTAAGCCTCAAGAAACCTGAGCTGCATTTCACCTTAGAGCGTCCAAGGAGGGCTCAGCCGTCTGGGTCAAGTTAAACCAAGGCTGGAGAATTTAAGCCCAAGGTTGAGGCTGCGGACTCATTAGTGGGGAACCAAAGCCTGAAAACTAAGCTGTCTGAGCTTGGCCTGAAACCCTGGCTTATGACAGCGAGCTAACCAGACTCTCCCCATGCCTCTGTCAGCAAGGGCCTTTCCTTCGGTTGAAGATGGGGGATTATGTCTCTGGGAGGTTATGGAGCATCTCTTAGGGCAGGAAGCAGATCCATATAGATGCTGGCAACAGAATCACATAATGCTGCGGATTTAGAGTGGTGTCTCAGGTATTACCCTGAGAGCTGCAGAGATGCCCAGGAGGAGAGTGTGGGTGTGTGTACGTGCACTCACGGGCACGCACAGGACGAGCACAAGCTCTCTCTTTACCCCTCCTCTGGCTTCAGAGCACCGTGTGTGTTTGTCACCCTTTCTGTGTTTGTCACTTGCTATGCCCTTTCCTGCAGTCATTGGTGCATGCCCCTTGTCCTCACTGGATGCATGCACCACCAGAATAAGGAAAACAAGTTCTCCAATTGCTTTCTAACACAGTGCCAAGCATGTGACCATGCACTGAGTAGGTGTACAAAGTTATAATGGCTGTTTGATCTCTTCCCCATTTATGCATGAAAGTGATGATGGTCATAAGAAACAGCAAGTGTCTCTCTGGGACAGACGGACGGATGTGGTGTTGCAGAGAAATGCAGGTATTTCACTAAGCATACATAATACTGAGTCATGCATGTAAATCCTCTTCAAATTCAAGTAAGTCCCTGTAGTCCATCACGTTCAGCCATTTAGTAAGTCTGTGTTCATTTATATAAGGCAGATACTCATTCACAATGTAAGCAGATTTGTGGTAACACTGCTCTGGTCAGTAGGCATTTTGGACTAAATTGTGTCTGCACCCAATTCATAGGTTGAAGCCCTCACCCTGAGAACCTCAGAATGTAACTGTATGGGGAGATAGGGCCTGTAAATGGAGGATTGTGTTAAATGGGGCCATGGGCCTAGTTCAATGTGACTGCTGTACTTGAGAGAAGAGGAAGAGACACCAGCGAGGCATGCACATGGAGAAAAGGCCGTATGAGGACACAGCAAGGGGGTGGCCGTCTGCACGCTGACGAGGAAGGCCCCAGAAGAAACTAAACCTGCCAATATCTTCACTTCAAGCCTCTAGAAATGGGAGAAAATTGATCTCTGTTATTCAAGCCATCCAGTGTGTGGTAGTTTGTAATGGCAGCCCTAGCAAACTAATATGCTCAGTTTTCAGTATACGTGTGTTTGAGTTAATGTTATAGGGGAAAACAGACATGATTCAGAACAATTTTCTATCTAATTAGCAGGTAATATTTGCTACAGGTAGTTTTAGCTATCGATAGATGCAAAGAAACCACCTCAAAACTTAATCACTTAAAATGAAAATTTATTGTTATTTCTCATATTTTTGGTGGGTTGACTGGGCTTGGCTGAACAGTTCTTGCTTGGGATCTCCATCAAGGTGACAACAGATGTCAGTGGGAACTGCAGGGACTAGAGAGTCATCGGGGTTAGATGTCCAAGGTGGCTCATTCATTACATATCTGGCGCCCAGGCAAAGATGGCTGGAAGGACAAGGGGCTGACTAAACATCTCTTGCCTGTGTATGTGGCTTCTCCACAGGGTTTCCCCACATCAGGGTGGTCTCAGGTAGTCAAACGTTTTACATGGTGGCTGGCTTCCACCCAAATGAGGGTTCCAAGAGGCCAAGATAGAATATACAAGATTTCTTCTGCCTGGGAAATCGCTGCTGCCACAATGGAATGCCAGTGAGTGAGTCACAGTGCCTGTCCAGATCCATGGGGAGGGGTGCGAACACCAGGAGGTGCGGTCTGGTGGCCGGTCTGTTGGACACCAGCTACTATGTGCATCCTTACTGAGTGATTAGAATTGGATCATTATCGGTTAGTTTCTGGACATCTATGTAATGATTCTAATTCATTTTTCACTTTGTATCTAGATTGATCTTCTTAACGCATCACAGTTAGCCCATTACTCAAAACTCTCCAATCTTTCCCATCTATTCATCTCCTGGGTGATGTAGAATAAGTTTCACCGTGACTCTTATGACCCATGACTATGAGGCAAAATCTGTATGTTGTACATAATGTTTCCCTAATAAGAGTTAAAGAACAGGAGCGTGGGGGTATTGTTAATTATAGAATCAAATGTATTAAGAGGTTGTCATGATTTTCCTTTACAATAGCGTTACTCTCACTTGAATTCTGACATCCTGGAATAGTGAAGCAAGTGATGGGGCTCTGGAGACACATGGAGAGTGGTCCTTGGCCAGCAGGCTTCGTACATGCAGCCCGCGGCACGTGGCCACCACAGCTGTGGTCATTAGGCATTATCATCTGGGGCTCCATTTTGCAAACACTGCTCAGTGGAACACTGTTAGCAGCATGTTAATAGCATTTCTGCAAATCAATAAAAACTAATTGAATAAATAAAAATTTAAAACGGAGGTCCATATTCAAGTAAATATAAGGTACACTGAGTTACTACTGGTGATTTGTGAAGGGGATATTAATTCTATTGCTATACGTTTTGCTCATGGATACATTTTTAATGAAGAAAAAGCTAACGGCGGTTGAATAAAAACACCGAGTAACAAAGCACCTGCTGAGTCATTAGAGATGAGTAAAAATGATGCTAGGAATGTTCCCGGTTTGTAATGATCCACATTAGACTGTGAAAACCACATGCAAAGGACGTTTGAAGGAATAAGGGACTTATTCTTAGCACCATGAAGAGTCTGAAAATTGTGTTATTGTAAACATAAGTCACATTTATATATGTGGATCATATATTAAAAATATTTATTAAAATATAAGGTTTAATAAAACTAAATAATTTTGTCTTTATATCTACATGAATTTTTGTAACATTTATTAGTCTGATTTGTAACATGCTTTTACATGTACAATGTGCACAAACCAGTGAATAAACAAAACTCTGTAGGATTATTCATATTCATATTTCCAGTTCAGTTTTCTATGGTTACATAGCAAACCACCCCTGAACTCAGTGGTTTACAACAACACACATTATCTTACTTCTCCTGGTTCCATGGTTTGGCTGGGCAGTTGTTCTGCTGATTTCACCTGATGCGACTGAATTCAGCCAGTGGGCCCCTCGTGGGCTGGCTGGTCCAGAACAGCCCCATTTGTCTCACAAGTGTGGCCTTGGGTGGTTTTGCAGGGGTAGCTGGGGTGGCTGGTCCCTCTGCACCTGATCGCTCTCATCCTGGAGGAGGCTGCTTTGGTTTTCTCACGTGGCAGCTGGGTTCCAAGGACAGAAGCTGCAAGTCCTTTGGAGGCCTGAGTTGAACATTGTCACTCCCACCACATTCTAGGGGACAGAGCAAGTCTCAGGGCCAGTTCACAGTGTGGGGAGATGGACTTCACCTTTCGATGGGGAAACTATGAATAACTTGTGGCAATATTTAATCAACCACAATTCTCAGGATTTTATTTATATTAGACTGCTAGGGCTGTGTCTTAGTCCGTGTAGGTTGGTGTAACAAAATACCTACCATAAATTGGGTGACTTACGAAGAATAAAAATTTTTTTCTTACAGTTTTGGAGGGTAGGAAGTTCAAGACCACCACACGGGCAGATCCACTGTCTGCTGAGAACCCGCCTCCTGGTTCATAGGTGGCTGCTGTCCTCTCACTGTGCCCTCCCTCTCCATTGACGCAGGCTCCACCTTCACGATGCAGTCACCCCCGAAGGTCCCATCTCCTAAATACACTGAAGTCATCCACAATCTATTCCTGGCTGCTTCTCTGACTCTTTATTAAAACCCTGTATCAACTAACGCTATAGCCATAAAGGTCTATTTCCCACCACCCAGAAGTGATGCTTTTCTTACATCTTTAACATTATTTATAATATTTTTCTAGTAAATATTTCCTGCTCCTTTCTTTCTCCCTTCATCTTTCCATTCCTATGCATACTTTCAGATCAATTGTCTTCCTGAAGACTTTCCCAAATGCCTTGTCAGGAGTCATTTTTCAACTTCTAATTTTCTGTATCTAGGCTTATGTCCATCTTTGTTTGTTCTGCAAAAAGCTGTATTGTTTCCATTTGGTCCAAGGCACGGGAGAGGGCTCCACATGGTTAAAAGGCTCCCTAGTGGTTGCAGGGAGAGGCTGGGGCAGAAGCCAGGCACCAGAGGGATGCAGGGGGGCCCTCACAGGCCTCAGGACTCCACAGGCTCCTAGTTGTGCTTGAGGGTGAGCCTTTCGAAGAGATACTGGGCCAGTCCAGCCTCGCTTGTGGGCGGGCCAGCCTGAGGGTTAGGCAGGTGTCACCTATCATATTGATGAGTTTCACCTGCTCATCCAGGAAGTAGTTCTCCAGGAAGTCACAGAGCAGAGGGTCTGTGTGGGCAGGACCCAGCGCCTGCAGGTCCCGAAGAGCCTGCGCTGGGTTCCTCCCCGTGGCTTCCACAGCATCCTGAGTGTCACCCCACTCATCCTGGGAGGCTTCTGCTCCTCCTGGAAGAGGGTGTGGCTACTGTGCTGATTTTGCATCTTAAAAATGCAAAATCATTGCATTTTTAAGCACCCTGGAGCTTCCCCTGGGCCAATTCCTGGAAAAGGTGAACCTTGCTCCCCAGAGCAACAGCGTCGGTGGAAAGAGAAGCTGGAGAGAGGTAGGAGTCAGAGGCCTGGAGATTCAGGGGGGCCCAGGTGGATGACAGGGGCCTCCACCTGGGTGGAATAATTCTGACGAATTTGGGAGCTCATGGTTGTTTGACAATAGGGAGTTAAGCACAAAAATCAGTGTTGGCTGGTCTTGGAGGCTGAGTGAGGATGACTGGGCTGGTGCCGAAGGTGGTGACTGGAGAAGAGGTTGGAGGGTGGTTGGAGGCTGGAAGAAGGGTGTCCCTGGGTCTCTTCCACCAAAACACTGTTAGGGCAAGAGACAGATGCGGGGGACCGCTGAGGGCACTGCTGTCTTAGCTATCTTGTTATTTTGATTGTGGTTCTCCTTATGAGTCTGGAAAGAGGAGATTCTGTACAAGTGGTCAACCACTGAGCCTCATCCTTCTATCAGCTGTTTGGTCTCAGACCTGTTTCCTGATCATCGAATCTATTGCATAGGGGCAGTGTGTGCATTTGATGCATTCATTTAAACTACGAGTATTGGCCACATGTAAGGCATTCAGAGGCAGGAGTCTCCATTATTTGCTTTACCCAGAATGCTTTGGAAATAGGTTATATTCAGCAGATATTTGTTGAACAACTAAAGAGGTAGAATTTAATTTTCTAAAGGCTTTTCAAATAGGATAGATTTGAGACTGCTTTGTCCTTCCCCTACTTCCCTACTTGAAGACAAAGCTAACTCTTTAATTGCATGAATGAAAAGAAACTACAAAACTAGACTAGCGCCAACCACAGTCTATGGAACATATGTGTGCTTTAACAAATATTCATTAACTGAATGAATGCACAAACCATTGAGTCTGAAACCCACAACGGCTGAATTGGGTATGTAGGCTAGTGGCATCATTAAGAAAAACATTTTAAGTTTGTGACAACTTATTCTTTTATAAAGAAACAGCTTTTTTTGGGGTATATTTGATATACAAGTAACTGCACATATTGAACAATTTCATGAGTTTGGACATGTGTCACCCCCCGTGAGACCATCACTGTAATGAGGTGACAGATTTATCCAACACTTCACAAGGTTTCCTTGGGTATTTTTTGTTTCAGTAGCGAGAACACTTAACATGAGATTTCTCTCAAAGTTTGGAGTGCACGGCGCCACGCGTTTAGCTGTAGGCACTGTATTGTGTAGCAGGTCTGTCTCTAGAATTTTGCATCTAGCATAGTTGAGACTTCGGGTCCATTGAACGACTCCCAGGTTTCCGCACCTCCCAGCCCCTGGCAACCACTGCTGTTTTCTCTGCTTCTGTGAGTTTGATTATTTTAGAAACCTCATAGAAGTGGGATCATGCATATTTATGCAGTTTATTCCTAATGCCGCAGCAGCCGATGAGCTGTAGGATTTCATAAACCACCTTCGTTCAACTTCCCTTTGAAGTTTGCCACTCATCAGTCCAGCCTTCGCTTCTCGAGGAGTCCCTCTCCCGCCTCATCAGTGCAGGGGGCCCAGGGAGACTCACGTACCATCCAGGAGGTCATCCAAGTCAGAATCCTCACTATCTCAGTTAAATTCACAAGAGGATCTTGATTTGTTGTGTTGGAATCTGTTAAACAATTGACAGAGAGAACCCACTGTGCACCCTCTCTGGGCCAGGCTCTATCTGAGGCGTTTAAGTGATAGAATCATGAGAATCTGCAGAATAGACTGCCAGCATGGCTGGTTCCCATCCTGGAGGAGGTTGCTTTGGAGATAAACCAGGAAAGAAGGAAATTTAAAGGGTGGGAGGAGTGGTCAGCAAGGCAGGAAAAATGCTAACCAAGGAGCAAAGAGCCGTGTAGAAATCATGGGTTTCATGTCTTGTGTATTCACCGCAAAGGTTTTGTAATTAATTCCTATATTAGATAGGGTAAGGCTAGGCAGCTGCAACAGAGGCCTGATAATACAGTGCCCTAATGAACAAAGAAGTTTATTTCTCTCTTATGAAACGGTGCTGATGGGAACTGTCCAGGTCGGCAGGGTAGATATTTTCCAAGTTTTTGGTTGGTCATCTCCGAGGGTGTCGCCATTTTCTGCATGGTTGAAGCTGGACTGGTGCCATGTTCAGGGCCCAGCCATGGGAAAGGGGTGGGGCCACATGGAGGAGGCACACCTCCTATCCTACAACCAGGTCAATGGGAATGAAATGAGGCTGGGAGGAGTCTCCTGCGTGGCCCTGCGCTCACCTTTGATTCCATTCAGCTTGATGGAGAGGAAGGATTTGGTGGGCAACCCGCTGTCTTACCGCATTCCTGCTTGTTTCTCCACTCCTTTTAATGTTTGTTGGGAGCGACAGTGGGCTCTCTGGAAACAGGGAGGAGGGGAGGAACTGGTAGAAGGAAGAAGGGGCCTTAGAAGCATCGAGAGCCATGGTGTGGGCCTCACACTGGCTCCCACTGACCACACTGGACAGAGTTTTCTACTTATACGACTAAACAAAAATGGAGACTTTTTTCTAATTTGCAGAACCTCCCCCACACAAAATTAACAGTTAGATTGGAATGTTTACAACTTAAAATTGTCTTCCTGTAATTGTTAATTAAAATGTTGGCACCTGCTAATGCTTAAATGCAGATAAGGGAGAGAGATGAGATAGAAGATGAATACATGACGTCTACAAGGATGCTGATGCAAAGGACTTTCCCAGAACCGTGGCAGCCTCGTCGATCAACAGTTTGTGCTGTGTTCCGGGGGCCTGTGTGTTTCTGGTCGGGATTGTACTTGGCATACATACCATGCAGTCATGTTTCCTGCTACACAAAGCGCTTCCTGTCTTGTAAGATGGAATTAAGCACGTTGTTATTTTGTGTGGGTGACAAAACCTGGTGACTCTCAGGCGCTCCTCTGTCTGAGCATGTGTGAGAACTGTTTAGGATGCAGGGATGACCTGCTGTTTCATTAGCTTGGAATCATCCCACCCTCTGCCCCGGAAGGCAGGTGATGTGGGGTGCCAGGTAAGCAGCCTGGCTTACAAAGATATGCCCTTGGAGACGCTGCTAGAATCTGTGCACCAGTGAAAGACACGCACAGACGCACTTGAACACTGAAAACCCAAACTGGATGCAGGGTGACCCTGGGCGCCAGATGTTCGCCCCTACCCACTTCTCTGAAGCACATGCTCGTTGGTGGCAATTTTCAAGTTTGTACTTAAGAAGTTAATTTTTTTTTTTTTTTAATCCAAAAAGCAGTTAGACTCTTCGGGTCTGCCGTTGTCTACAGATGTAGGCTTGGGGGAACGAAGCCCGTAAAATGAGAACCAGACCACTGCTCATTGGTTCATTGTGCTGGAGAGGGTCAGGGAAGGGGCACTTCACTGCCCTCTGCCTTCTGAGCTTCTCCCTCGGGGTCCTATCTGCCTCATCAAATCCTGCCTCTGACTCAGACACCAGCCCCCTGGGAGTTGTTCTCAAATCCAAAGTCAATAAGCGGGGCTGTCAATCACCCCGGGCTTTCTGAGCTGCCAGGGGCTGCCTTTCTGACTGGGGATTTCAGGAGAGGCCCGTGTTTCCATTTTCACAGCGGCTTGCTTGGCTCTCGATGAAGTTTGCTAATTCTCACGATTAATTGCCTCATTAAGTGAAGGAGATTCCCACAGTATATATGCTTTGGGCCAGGTTGTCAGATATTTTTGAAAGGGTTTAACGTCAATAAAAGTTTCAACGGTGTCATTAGTTTAGTTCAGTAGGCATTTAACAACTCCGCTTGGGCGATTGCTGCTGTGGGGAAAGACACAGAGGTTACCTGCTCCTTTGAATGCTCCAAGGAATGCTTCCATTCTACCAGAGGAATGGAAGTTGGCATGGGGAGATGGGGAAAGTTAGGGAGACCATGGAAAAATGAACAAAAGCTACATAAAACTTGGACATTACCAGTGTACACCATAGCGTAAAATTAATCATGCCATTCTAGTTACTAAATACTAGGCTCAAGTCTGAAAGCTGCAGTGCTAGACTTTACTGCTATCCTTTATCCCCTCAGGACATTTGTATCAGCTTTTCTTACTAGACAATGCTTTTCTTCAGGTCCTTCTTTCGGTTCTTGGTTTAAATGGTACCACACTGGGGAGGTGCCTCACGACCTTAGTGAAAATAGCTCCACCTGCCATCAGTCCATTCCTTACCTTTCTTACCTGAAATGGGAACACACGCTTGTTGTTTTATTGTCTGTCTCCTCTGGAGCAGGAGAAGGATTGGCTTCATCTCGTTCTGCATCCCCAGAGCCATAACAATTCTTCGCACATTATGAGCACTCAGTTAATGTATGACAATGGGAGGAATGAAATACTAATAATAGCAATAGTAATAATAATAAAGGCTTTCTAAATAGTCTCACCCAGAATAAAACACCATTCACATAAGGAACTCATTATTCCAGTTATTGTTCCATATATACTTCTACAAAAATAGGATACAATTTTTGATGCTATTTTAAGAGTTTTAACTTTAATTTCATTTGCATTGCACAGAAGAAAAAATGAAAGTAAAAGAAAGGTGAAATTTCCAAAGGATTTTTTTTTACTGAGATTGAACATTACTTCATCAAAAATTTCACTAGAGAGATTATGAAAAACATGAAGAAGTTGGGGTCACTATTGTTATTATTTTTTTTAAAACTATACTTGGTGCTTAAGTTTCTGTCCTGAAAAATTGGTGTTCTCACAATTCTTCCCAATTTTTGTTTATTATATTATTTTGTTTATAATGTCCACGGTTAACTTTCTCTTTGGTATCTGTGACTTGTATAACTTTGAAGTATTTGTTTATAGTAAGTGGAGTCCCTACCTACCAACATCCTTTGTAATGGGCTTCTCCATTCTTCAGGCTTATATTTTGATCAAACCCCTCTTTGACTGGATTTCACCGACGAGTGGATTTTCCCAGCAGGCCCATAGGTGGCGCTATAGCATTGCTATTAAGACAGAAGTTTCTAATGTCGCTACCTGGGGTTAACGACTCAGCTCCTGCATTTCCTAGCTGTGTGACCTTGGGAAAGTTACTTACTTTCTCTGTATCTTAGTTTATTTGAAAAACAGGGGTGATGATAACCTACTCCATAAGTCCGTTGTGTGGGTTAAATGAGATAATGCATGCTCTTTTACCCGGTACACGACACGCAAAGAGTCCCTTACTCCCTTTGAGAGAGGTTGCATTCCTTTCTGTGTTGTTTGCCCCAAAGATTTATTACCCAGATTAACTGTGGAGACCAACAGATCAAATATTCTCCCTTCCTGAGACTTCACACTTAAACTACACAAATGTTGTTGTTCTCTTATGTCCAGCTCCCTCCAACGGGGACTTGCGAGTTCAAACGCGATGGTCTCTAGCCTGTACAGGCCTGACAGTGACTGCCAGCAGGGGAAGGCACCCAGGGAGGGTGGCCAGGAGGTCAGGCCAGGTGCGGCTGAACCACTTTAGAATCATTGTCGTGAGCCAGCCAGCCCAGGAGAACGTCTGTAGCTACAATTGCAGTCACAGCTGGCTTGCGTCTGACAAGTTTATTTCCACAGTTGGATGTGATTTGCTTTAATGCTGATATCCCTCCTGCCAAGGTGCATGCTGCTTGCTCAGATGTTGGTCACATTTTGATAATCATTTAACCTTTATTTATTGAGCCCCCACGGTGTGGATAATCATCTCTGGCTGTTGGAGGAGGAGATGCACAAGAGAGTAGATGTGGAGCCCAAGGAGCGCCTCCCAATGCAAGTTTCTCATGAAGCTGACTTGGGCAGCGAAATGGCATTTTGAATTTCCAGCAAAAAAGAAAAATGGGAGAAAATTTTTTATCTTTCTATTTTAGGAATTTCGATTAAGGCCTCTTTTATTTTCTTACTGTGATGCTTGCAATTTTGGTCATTTCTCCATCCCCTAACCCTTGACATAAACGTGCTTGAACTCATCTGTCATATTTCCATAACTGGACCGCAGAGATCAGGGACTGAGAAGAGTAAAAGAGGACGAAGGATTTTCAAATTTCCTTGGTGAACCCCTGCACCTATTTACAAGTGAAATTTGGCATTTTAAATTTAATTTGTATTTTTTTTACCTGGGAAATAATTTTTTAGGCTTTGACATAAGGGTTATGGTAGCTGAATAAAAATAAATTAGGATGCATTTTATATTCTGTTTAAATAGCATTTAAGTAAAATAGTATTAGAATTGCATATTATTTCCATTTAATTTATTAAGCTTTTAAAAAGTAATGTCTTTAATTCTAAAGAGAACTTTGGAATTTATTTTTTTCCCCAGAGATCTGGTTATTGGTTAGACTTATCAATTTTCTTCCAGGGGACTTTCAACACATATGAATTATTTTTAGTCAAGAAAAATGTTACTTGAATTTTAGGCCCTTGCCTATGAATACTCTCTTCTTTAGTCTGGGAATCAAAACCTTAGTCCAGGGAGATACGACAGAGAGAGTGCAGACCGAAGGGCTTTCTGAGGGGTCCCTTCATTCCAGGCCATCAGAGAGCAGAGTGCACCTCACGGCCTTGACTTCTGGCTTCCCGATGAGGTGGACTTGGCTTTGGACCTTCCCCTTCCACTGAGGAGTGTCCTGAGGAAGTCCGAGTTTTGCAGGGGCATTACTGAAGATACTTTATTCTCTGTTGCTCAGTGTCCTCTGTCTGAAGACCGAGGCAGGATCTTTCCATCAGAACCGTGCTGTCTGCCTGAGGCTGCTGAGCAATTGAAGCATGGCTAGTGCGCCTGAGGAAATAGATCTTATTTAATTTATAAGTTATTTAGATTTAAAAACAAATACTCGGCAATTCAAGAGCTTTTAAGTATAGTGGAACAACTTGAGTATGTGAGTCTACTTTTTCAACTATACGTTTTATGAAATCGGAATATGGATTAAGTATTTCTGATGAAATTTTTGTGCCTCCATTGAGGTGTTTTGTGAGTGCTATTGATAACTTAGTATGTTAAAAAAAAAATCTCCTTACTAGTTTTATATATTTATCATGTTGAAATGATAATACTTTGGATGTATTGTGTTAAATAAAATGTTACTAAAATTAATCTTTTTAAAAACCTTTTAAAATGTGGTTACTAGAAAATTTTAAGTTACATATATAATTCACATTATATTTCTCTGCTGGCTCTGGCATAAGCTGAAGTTTCAGGGAAAAAAAATCTATTTCTTTTAAGGAACTTGTATGTATATTTTTTGCTTTGTTTTCTTGAAGAAAATACGGATATTATAATCAAATTCATTTATCTAAAACGGTAAATTCTGGGCCATCAGTATCTCGCAGCAGTTCTATTCTGGCTTAGTAGTATTTCCTCTAAGATCTTATCACTTTCATAGCATCATTTAATTCCCCCCCAACCCGGTCTCATCTTCCTGCTGTGTTTGTATTTGTTCTTGCTGTGGTTTAATTTAGTTTACATTTGCCTAATTGATTATGTTGTACGTATTCTGGCGAGCAATACCAAATCATGGTATAGAGAGCCCTTCGTTCCCTGTGACTCAGTTCGAGTTAGGAGCACGGCAGGACGCGAACGATGGTCTGATGAAACCTTTGCATTGCAAAGGAACACGACAGATAGATGAAAGGTTTGGTGTTCTGAGAGCCTAAAGCTCCATCTAGTTCAACACAAGTCTTGTATTTCTATAAGCCCCTCAGGATTCTGGTCAGTTTCTGGAAATCTGGAAATCTCTCCTGGAGTGTTTTTAAAAGGACCCAGCCTTTCACTAATTGAATGTTGCCTTCTAAACGATAACGTCAGTGTTGCTGAATGTTGTCACCGGGTATGATTTCCTGCTCCTTTGTAATTCCAGAGGAAGCTGAAATATATGAGTGCAACATGAAAGATGTTGATAACATGGCCACCTGATGCTACCATGATTGACTGGCTGTTATATGGACTTTAAAGTCCTTCCATCTTTTTTCTTGCGATACCCAGCTAAGGGGTTCCCTATAATGATTGTATTTTGGGTTATATTAAAAGATTGGCTGGTCCTGTAAAATAGGCTACACTTTTAAAATGACCTTGGACTTTTTTTTTTTTTTTAAGTCATCACTCAAGGATGTTTATTGATTGATTTTAGAGAGAAACGGGTGGAGAGAGAGAGAGAGAAAGAGAGAAAGAGAGAGAGAGAGAGAAACATCCATTGGTTGCCTCATGACGCACCCTGTCTGGTAGTCAAACTGTAGCTTAGGTATGTGGCCTGACCAGGAATCGAACCCGCAAACTCTGGTGTACTGGATGATGCTCCAACCAACTGAGCCACCAGGCCAGGGCTGACCCTGGACTTCCAAGTCACAAGACTTTTTGTTTTGTTTTGCATTCTAGCACTTCCCTTTCCCAGTTAAGTGGCTTTTGGTAAAGTACATAAAACCTTCTTGGACCTCATTTTTTCACCTGTGAAATGGAGATGATGGCAGTTCTCTCCCATGGCTGCTGTGAAGTCATGTGTGAGTAGAATTTGGGCCTCTGTCTGGCACATGACAGGTGCTCCAAGTCACATAATTCTCTCCTATTCTCTCCTTGCTCCCCATCATGTTTCAGGCCACCATTTATTGTGTGGGGACATGGATTTCCTGACCATCCCCACCTTACCTGACTTGCACCTCCACCGTCATTTTCTGAGGAGTTGACACCTAGTAAAGGTTTACTTCGGGCCAGACACTCAACTCTTCTCTCCTCACACAAGCTTTGGAACAGACGAGGACAGCAGGGCCCACAGAGGCTCTTTGCCTGGGAAAGTTATTATTCCTCTTATCGTTACTGGGATATAGAACAAATTGTCTGGCTCCAAACTGTAGGACCCTTCCATCAAATGCATTAGGGGCAATAACTTGTTGACTTCAGTTCTCTGAAACATTGATTACCGAAACATTGATTACCAAGCTGACATTTCAGGGCAATTCCTCTAAAGAATTTTGCATGCGCTCAGGGGGCAGTCACCCCGTGACTGGTGGGGGCTGGTCTGGCCTGAGGCTCAGCTCACTTCTTCATGGTGAGACCTGCAGAAAGAAGAAAGAGCGTGTCTGTTTATGAGATGCAATTTTTATTTAGAAAGCGGCACACGTTAGCTAACTTCAACTATTATAAACATTAACCACCTCCATCACGGTAAGGGTTAGAAATTATAACCTATTCGAGCTCAACCTTAGGACTTAGTTTATAAAGTACCTAACATACACTTCTCCCTTTTAATATTAGTTTAAAAAGCAAGGACAAAAGACTGTGCTGAAGTGTTCCCTGCCCAGTGAGCTCATGACTGTTGGCTCATAAACTGGCCTCCCGCAGAGAGCAAGGAGAGATTAAGAAAAGAGGCAGGCCACTGCAGATTGGTAGATGGCAGGCTTAGTAAGCAAGGAGACTTGCCTATCGAGCTTGACTTGGGTGACCACCAGCCCAGTAGATCTCTGCCCGTATCTACCAGATCTTAGAAGTGTGTACAGAGGCCTTTGCTGGGTTCAGCCACAGGTACTGTCCGGCTGGCCTCAATAACACATTGCTCTTTCAAGGCTACGTCCCTGAAAATGGCTCTGGCTGTGGGAACCGTGGACAGAACATGCATTTCAAGGACAGGGGAGAGAAGGCCCTTGGATTGCTCGGGTCCAGGTTGAGGGTCCATAGCAGTCACATCTTCTTGACAACCTGCTCCAACGATGGTGTTATCATCTGTTGTAGGCCTATGTGGTATCAAGTAAGTACCTCTTCCGACACATACTCTCCGTCTTTTGGCAATCAAAATTTAAATGGCCAAAGTAAAGTAAAGCAAATTACATTGAACCAAAAACTGATGCTCATTATTTTTTATTTGTTATCTCACTCCTTCCAAATGTGTGATACCTTTCTAAAGAGGATAGACCCAATTCTTGCTAGTTACTTTGAGAATATATAGCCAGAGTAAAGTTTATTTGTTTATTGCAATAGACATTGATTTATCCATTCATCAGAAAATATGTATTGATTACTCTATGGGAATAAATAAATTATAAACTTTATAATTATGAGCTATGTCCTGTTCTAGGCATTGGAAATAGAGTGAAGAGTAGATATTAGGGTTTTTCTAGAAATTAGGTTCTGACAGAGGAGAATGTAAATGACCGTGATGAGGTGAGGCGTGGACGTGATGAATCCTAGAGATGGTATCAGAGAAGGGTCAGATGGGGACACAAAAATATACTCTTTTCTTCAAGCTGCCTCACATATCACAGCCATTCAAAAATTATTTGTTGAATACACAAATGAATTCTGTCAAGAATGGATTCCTTTCCAAAGATGCACCCCAAAACAAGGCTTATTATCCCACTGCTTCCCTTGGTGGGAAGATTATTGGTGGTGTTGAAAGCACTTGAAGATTCTCTCTTCCAAGTGGCTTCGAATGTCATGGTCAAAGATTAATGAAAAGTGAGTTTGAAAAGATCCTTAAGATGCTCCTTTGTAAAAACTACAAACATAAATACCAGTTTGACTTTCCTCATGTTGTAAATCTTGCTTGTTGTTTTAAAATATGGATTTTGAGATCTATATATAAAGCACGCTTGTCAGAAGTGAATTTGACTAACTCAGTGTTCTTTCTCTAAGGGGTCTGCTCATAAGCTGGGGCCGCTGAATTTGTTACGCTTTCTCCAACATGTTCTGCAAAATGCTTGCCAGCGTTTGTGTATGGCTCTGCTGTTTTTAGAGTTTTACTTTATAGTCATGTCTTGTTCATTGTCATGTGGAGTGTGGAAGGTAAAACACTGAGCTTAGAAGTCTCATTGTGGATTACGGGGCCATTTTTAATCACTCACTATCTTTGTTAGAAGTAAGTGCATGTTTTGTCATTTTGAGAAGACATTTAAGAGTCTAGAAATACTCTTATTACAATTGCCACATTATTGCTCAGGGCAAGTTTACGTAAAATACTTAAATAAAAGCAGCAGATTAATCCCCAAAAGAAAAATAACATTTTGCTATAAACCATTTTCACTGCAAACCTTGGAGTGAAATTCTTGTGGTGTTTCTATTACCCGCTAGGTTCTTGAATGAATTTAGATTAGACTCATAACTTGGTTTTTGTCATTTCATTAGATAATCTCACTTGAGCTAAGTTGCAGGCCCTTTCTTTGTGGAAAACTTTACAAAAGAAAATAATTTCTGGAGAAGTGTCATGATGCTGTGTTTTACATGGGACAGAAGGGAAGGGGAGTGATGAAGGATGTTATGTGTGAGACCACAGGGGTTTATGGGGGTCCCATAGCGCATGCGTTGGCATGGTGATGGCTTTCACTGATTAGAGAAAATTGACTCAAAGAGCTGTTTGAGTTGGGGAGGACAATATTCATTAATTTTTAAAGGTTTTATTTATTTATTTATTTATTTTAAGGATTTTATTTATTCATTTAGAGAGAGTGGAAGGGAGAGAGAAAGAGAGGGAGAGAAACATCAACGTGTGGTTGCCTCTCACATGGCCCCCACTGGGGACCTGGCCTGCAACCCAGGCGTGTGCCCTGACTGGAATTCGAACTGGCGACCCTTTGGTTTACAGCCCGAGCTCAATCCACTGAGCTACACCAGCCAGGGTTATTTATTTTTAGAGAGAGGGGAAGGGAAGGAGAAAGAGGGGGAGAAAAACATCAATGTGTGGTTGCCTCTCACGTGCCCCTGACTGGGGACCCAGCTCTCAACCCAGGCATGTGCCCTGACTGGGAATTGAACTGGTGACCCTTTGGTTTGCAGTCCCATGCTCAATCCACTGAGCGACACCAGCCAGCACTCAATAATATTTTTTAATTAAAAATCTTTTTTTGTTGTTGTAACATATACCATAAAATTTAATATTTAAGCTCTTTTAAAGCACACAATTCAGGGGCATTAATTACACTCACAATGTTGCGTAGCCATCACTACTACTGTTTCCAAAACTTTTTCATCACCCCTCCCCTCAACAGATGCTGTGGAACCATTAAGGAGTAACTTCCTGTTTTCTTCCCCCCTGGTGGTCTCTAATCTACTTTCTGTCTCTATTAATTTGCCTATCCTAGATATTTTATGTGAGTTGATTTGCAAGATATTTGCCCTTCTTTAGCTTATTTGTGCGTAATGTTTTCAATTTACCATGTTGTATGATGTATTGGAACTTCATTCCTTTTTATGGCTGAATAATATTCCATCATACACATGCATTACATTTTATTTCTCTGCTCATCTTTTGATGGACACTTGTTCCAAACAACTTGGCTTGTTTCTCCCTTTTGGCAGCTGTGAATAATACTGCAGGGAACACTGGCAGTGCAATGCCCCTGAATTGTGTGCTCAAAAACAACTATATTTGAATTTCTGTTTTCAGTTCTCCTGGTGAGATAACCAGGAGTGAAACTGTTGCATCATGTGATAATTCTGTTTTCTTTTTGAGGAGCCACCAAACTATTTCCAGAGCAATTTCCACCAGCAATGTCTAAGAATTCTGATTTCTCCACATCCTCATCAACACTACTTCCATTTTTTTTTTTTTTTTTTTTGCTTGTTTCTAGCCATTCTGGTAGGTGTGAATTGGTATCTCCTTGTGGTTTTGATTTGTATTTCTCAAATGACCAATGGTGTGGAGCATCTTTTTACATGCTTATTGGCCTTTGTACATCTTGTTTGGAGAAATGTCTGATCACGTATTTTGCCTATTTTAAAAGGGTTTTTGACTTTTTGTTGTGGGAGTTCTTTATGTATTCTGGAGTTAAATCTTTACAATGTATGTAATTTGTTAATACTTTTTCCTAGTCTGTATATTTTCTTTTCACTTTCTCGGATAATATCCATTGATGTACTAAAGCTTTCCTTTTTATTTTTGTGAAGTTTAATGTATCTTTTTCTTCTGTGGCCCTTGCTTTTGTTTTTATATATAAAAATCTGTTGCCAAATCCAAGGTCACGCAGAATTACTCCTGTGCTGTCTTCTAAGAACTTTATGGTTTGAGTTTCCATGTTTAGGCTGTTGATCCATTTTGAATCCATTTCATCTTGATTCTTTTGCATGTGTAAATCTAACTGTCCCTACTCTTTTCTCTCAAATATTGGTTTCTTCCTTGTCAATGTATTTAAAACTTTATGAATTCATTTTCACCAACAGAGGAAACATAAGACAAAACAAACTTTTCATTACCTCACATGTTAGGGGTTAACTTCATTCTGATGTCCGTTTCAGAGAAGAGCGGCATCCACAACTGTCTTCCCGCGGAGGGGCCTGAAAAAAACGCGCCTTCCTTCTCTGCGGAGACTTCCACGGGACAGCTTGTTACGGAACCGTAAATTATACGGACAACTGGAAATAGAGGTTCTCCAGGATCCTTTAGCAGAGTCACTGTGCAGTTCCTTCAGAATGTCAGAAATGAGCTTGACCCAGCTGTTTGGAAGCTGCTGATATCAGGAGGTTATTTTAGCATCCGGAAGATAATCAATAAGCGGATACTGGTTGATGGGCTTGAGGGGAGAGGCCTCTGGCAGAATCTCAGCTCCATTTCCATTTTGGCAGCTGAGGGCCCACAACTGTGTATGTTCATGTTTCAACTTTTTTTTTTCTCCGTGAAATTTGTGGCTTTTCTTTTTTGCTGGAATATTTTCCTTAATGAAGGGCTATATTTCCTACAGGGAAGTTGTAACTTTCCCAGCTCAGTTTATTTCAAGAAAGTAGAATGAGCAACTGTTACAGGTTAAGTGTTATGCTAGGCATTGCGAATCCCATGAAGAATAAGAAACTATTCCAGCCCCAGGGCACCTTAACAATGCAGCGAAGGAGATAGATTCATATGTATTTAGGCATATGAAATTATTGAAGACTGAAGATAACACTTTCCAGAAGTACAAGAGCTGTGAGATTTTACAGGGGTGCTCTTTGGACCCCAGATGCCATAGTTTGGATATTATGTCTGCAAATCGCTGTGTGCGTGTGGGAGCTGGTTACTTTACCTCTCTGAACCTTGGTGTCCCATTTGTAAAATGGGGGTAATTGTATCCAACTCACAGAGTGGTTACAACACAATACAAGAGGTGAGTGTTCCTACCCAGGCATCCCTCAAGAACGAGTATCCCAATCCCATGCAGTCCCAATCTCTCCACATGATGATCTCAAACAATGTACGAGACAGTTACTATCCCCATTTTATAGGTGAAACTGAGACTGAACAGAGATTACATTGTTTGTACCAAACCCCATAGCTAGCCAATAGCGGAGTGGGAATCTGAAAGTAGGCAGTTTATTCACAGAACTTAAACTCCTAACTACTTTCTACTGCCTTTCAAGGGAACAGGTAATGCCTCGTGGTTACACACTTGCAGAAATAATTCTTTAGAATTGGGGTAATCATGGAAGGCTTCCTGGAGGAATTAGACCTTGAGCTTGGCCTTGAGGTATAATAGAAAAGCTGTCTCTCTCAACTCCAGTTTAAACACACTGTGTTGTGTTAACACTGCGTGGATGGAGAACAGTATTTTGATTTTTTAAAATGCCCTAGGGTTAAAACCTATCTGCCAGTTTCCTCCTGATATTTATTAAACTCGATGATGCTGCATTTCTCTAACCATCACATTTCACTACTCGATACTGTGACCGACAGCATCTCCCACAAGGGCTCTGGTGCAAAGGAGAGCATAAGGCTGCGGTCCAGGGCCTGTCACTCAGGGTTAGCTTTTTCACCACCTTCAGCAGGCTGCGGAATTGTAGGTTAAAAGGGGGCAGAAGTTGAACTTGCTCTTTCAAGCCTATCCCTGGCTTAGTAAATACTCTTGGTAATGAGGAGATGTCAAGAAAGCCCCCCCTTGACTTTGTAACCTGATCAACAAGACAGTTTACACTGCTCATGCGAGAACCCTGCCAAGATGTCAGTCCATCTGTTTGTTCACTGGTGACACACCCAGCACGTGGTTACGGGGATTAGCCCAGTTTGTGCTCACTATGACTGTGTGAGCACATCTGAAATGACTGGCAGCACACAATATATCGAGATCTTTTTATTCCCTGTATTAATATAATATGAGCTGTGAGCAGATGAAAGCTTCATTTACATAACCTGAGATAAAGAAGGTGAAATATTGTAATTATCCTTTCCAGTGAAGTTTCCCCTGCTATTTAAATTAACGTATGCAAAGAGCAAGTAACCCAAGGAGAGCTCTTGTCCCATAAATTCTACTTGTGAAATTGGGGGCTGTTTTTAAACTGGTTGGTCAATTAGCTATTTGCTATTGAGATGCAGACAGCAAGTTGAAAATGATGACAGTGGACAGGGATTGCTGTGCTGCTGTAGGGCATTTTCATTTTTTCTCTGGGAATGTTCCATTTTTATTTGGGTTAAATGGACAAGATTATTACAATTGGCCATGCTTTCTTGATTTTTTAAAGTACTGAGATGGAGAGAACAATGATCTCCAGTCAGAAAATGTGGGCTTCGGTCTGAGCTCTGCCACACACTAATTCTAGGACCATCGGAGGCTCACTTCACTCCTCTAAGGTTCGGAGTGTTTAAATTCCAACTGGTCTAGATGATAGCTGTACACTCGAAAATGCTGGGATTCCAAAAGAAAGCTTATGGATATCTACCAGAGAGATAGATGGTTAAAGTGATATTTTATTTTTTAAAGAATTTATGTATTTTAAGAGGGAGGAGAAGGGAGGGAGAAAGAGAGGGAGAGAAATATCAGTGTGTGGTTGCCTCTCGTGTGCCCCCTACTTGGGACCTGGCTGGCAACCCAGGCACGTGCCCTGACTGGGAATTGAACTGGTGACCCTTTGGTTGGCAGGCTAGCACTCAGTCCACTGAGTCACACCAGCCAGGGCTAAAGTGATATTTTAAAATTCACTGTATCACAAATCCTTAACATCTAATATTAATTTTTAAAAAAATACTGAGTTTTCTAAGTTATATAAAAACCAGAATGTTCTAATGGTTATTTTCCTTTTTGCCTTAGAAATAACAGAGAACCAGAAAGCTATAGTTTGTCTGATGCTTTGAATGTCACACACAATTAAATAAAATATTAAAATAAAGATTTTTTTTTTAACTGCAAGTCAGTTAAATCATTTGAGGATTTCAAAGGAAAAGAGTTCAAAAGAGTCTTGCTTTGGTTATGTATTACTGTCTATTTTAAGCAAAAAGTTAGTGGCTTAAAATACCAACATTATTTCCAAATTGCCGCATGTGAGCAATCTGGGGGTGGCTTATCCGGGTGTCTGGCTCAAGGTTGTGTGGTTAAAGTCGCACTGTCTGCTGAAGCTGTGGTTTCACCTGAAGGCTCAACTGTGGGAGGGATTATTCTATGTTCACTTAAGCAGTTGTTAGAAGAATCCAGTTTCTTGCAGCCTGTTGGAATGAAGGCCTCAATTTCTTGCTGGCTGTTGGTTAGACACTTCTGCTCTCAGTTCTTTGCTTCGTGGGCTTCTTGGCAAATATGATAGCCGAGAGAGAGTGAGAGAGAATAAACACCCAAGGACAGAAGCTACAGTCTTTCTATCACCTGATCTCGTAAGGGACATCCCATTCCTTATGCCGTGTTCTATTACTTAGAAGCATGTCAATGATTTCAACTGACCCTGCAGGGGAGGAAATTTTAAAAGGGCATTAAAGCCAGGACTTGGGGACCTCTGGGGGCATCTTATAGGCTATCTGCTACAGTGCTTAATATTCTTTTACCGTATTTATTTTAGGAAAATGACTCTAGATATAGAAAATAATTATTTTGTGTCTTTTACTCTAATGTAAAGTGATAACCTTTACAACTACATGCCATTCATTTAGGGCAGGTAAGATCCAGTTCTACCTTAAATAGAAGAAGTATTGGTATTTTCAGTGGCTTTATGGGACTGTGGATATATGAACAGTGATCATCAAACAATGTCAAGGGTATAAAGAAGCAAAGGTGGGTTGCCTTGGAAATTGAGATAAGTCTTAGGTTGCCTACAGAGAGTTTATAATCATAGTTTATCAACTGACCCTCTCTCTGTTCAGCAGTCACATGAAAATGGGTTTCTTTCAGCTTGATTATTACTGTAGCCTGTTTGTATGCTAGGTACAGTGAGGAATGGTGCTCTTCTGGGCATACATACACACATGAACATAATTTTCTCTGCGCCTTCATTAACTGCCCTCTTTCCCTTTCTGGTATTCTCATCACCTCTGCCAACTTTTACTGGCAAGAAGAGATAAGAAACCTGCAACTTGGAGTTGCACCAAAGTATGAACTCATTCCATGGTATTTGCAATTTAAGCCTGGCTTTACAGAATAAAAAGCTTTGCTCCCTGGTGAAGGCATTTCAGTAAACAGGTGGGAAAGATGTTTTCTCTCCAGAAGCAGGCTACAGAGAGAAAATGCTTCAATTCAGATTTAGGGGGAAATTGCCTACCCCTCCTAAAGGTAAAGTTCTGTTTCTGTTTGCAACCAAGGATCATGGAGCAGTGTGCTGAGCTGAAGGTCGTCATGTTTATGGGGCACAGCAGATGTAAATTCTGTGTCCTGGTGTGTAGCTCTTACTCATGGTGAAGGAGAAAAGAAAGGGGCAATGTCTCTGCTGAGAAGAGCTCCATTCTTTCTTTTATTCAGCTAAGGGAAGATTCCCGAGCGAGACAGAGTTGTGGGAAATAGTGAATGAGGGGGTTTGGCAGTGGGGCTAGGAAGGAGGGAAATTGACATGGATTGTATTTCACACTTTTCTTTATTTTCATCCTTGAAAAAAGGTGTTATGATTTCTGATTTTTTAAAACAAGGCAACTTGTGCTTAGAGAGGTTGGCTGATTTTTGTGTTTTTGTTTTTTGCATCCTTAATATGGGATAAATGTAGTCCTGATTTCATAGGGTTGTGAGGGTTAAATGGGCTAACACATAACCGTGTTTCATAAATGTGTGTTGTTGTCCTCATTACTACGATCGCTATTTCACAAGGTCACATAGGAATTAGCAGGGTAAGAATATGAACCAAGATTCCTGACTCAACCCTTTCTGCTTCCTCTGAAGTAAGTAATTTGATAGTCAGTGATGGGAGTTTGATTCAGGTGGGCGAGAGAGCAAGGGAGGAAGGTAAAGATGTGCAGGCAGCGGAGGGAAGAAAGAGGGCTGTGGGGTGGTGTCTGCAACAAGAGCGACTGAGGAGCGTGGGAGTGGATGTAGGCAGACGCGAGGGGCTAGCAGGTTTTCACAGTCAACTGTGATTTGTTTGAATTTGATGGGATGTTGAATGCCAAGGGAGGCTGTGGGGAGGGTGCATTATTTGGTCAAAGTGGAGGTGGAGAAAAAAGTTTGAGAGGTGACATTCTCAGCTATTAATAAGGAAAGCAGTGCAGAGGACAAGAGGCTCCTATTAAAAATAAACCAAGACCTGGAATAGCAGGGAATAGCAGGCAGGCAATCCCTGAGAATGGGCTGCAAAGTGCTGCCTCCATTCTTGGCCATTTTTTTTTCCTCCTATCCATAGAGACCGTGGTGGGTTCTGTGGAAATAATGTGGTTGGCACCTGGGGGTCTTACATGTGGGAACAGAGAATTTTGCGTGGAGCCAGCAATCCAGCGAGACTTGCCCACACATCTTCCTGGTTTTGTGTTTGCCAGTCGTGAGGACCAGAGGAGGCGCCAGGCTGCAAAAGGCTGCATCGGTAGCACAGCTTAGGCTTGCAAACTGGAAAAGTCAAACTCTCCCCAGAAGCAGGGCGGGTGCCAGCCTGAGAGTGTGGCAAAAACCTCCGCGATTCGTGGCTTCCTGATTTGGACTGGGGCGGAGATGGATGAATGTAAATTAGAGGTAATGGAAAGCGCTGCGATGGAGAGGGAGGACAGCTGCAGGGACAGAGAGGTCTAGTCTTGAGGGGACCTTTAAACTGAGCTTCGTATTTGGGCTTCGTTTTATGGAAGAGGGGTAGTAAATCTATGCTCCTGCTCTCTGTTCAGTGGAGAAATGTCTCCTCCCGTGGGAGGAGAAGGGGCATGGCCCCCTCTTTGCGTGTACTGATTATGTGGTTTCCAAGGGGACACCACCTTCTTTTTCCAGTTTTCAAAATGTGAGGCCGTGGGGAAAAGGCTATGTTCACCTGTGCCTGCTGGTGGGTCTCCTGCAGTTAGTCGGTACCTCCCTCTCTGAACCTCAGTCCCTCCCGTTTCTGACCTCATCCGGGCCTGCGTAGGAAACTAGGAAACGCGTCAGCAGCCTCAGCGTCCCTACCAGGGTGGACGTGGCACGCAGCTTGCTGCTTGGGACAGAGAATCCCAAGCAGCGAGGATGAGCCCTTTCTTACTCCCAGTGAAGGACCCTGTTTGCCGTCTCTCTGCTGTCCGGCTGGGTGTCA
This sequence comes from Anoura caudifer, assembly GCA_004027475.1. Taxonomy (NCBI): domain Eukaryota; kingdom Metazoa; phylum Chordata; class Mammalia; order Chiroptera; family Phyllostomidae; genus Anoura; species Anoura caudifer. The sequence continues at coordinate 320,632 of PVKU01000259.1, read as the reverse complement.
GGCGAATCAATAGATCATCTTTCTGTTCTCTCAGTGCCCTTTCCCTCCTATATAATTCAACAAATTATATATAATTTGTATTTTATAATTGATTTGCTACAAGGGAGAACTTAAATGTTCTTATCAAGAAAAAGGATAAATACGTGAGGTGGTGGATGTGGTAATTAACTAGATGGTGGAATGCTATCACAATTATATATATGCATCAGATCACCACAATGTATACTATATATATTTTATAATATTGTCATTTATACCTTAAGAAAGCTAAAAGCCCTCCAGTTTCATATTGTTACATCCCACTGTCTCCCTGGCAGCAACTGAATCGTCAGAAATAAGTTAAATTATGTCAGATGAACTCTGCATGAGAATATAGGCAGGGAGGTAACACTTTGTGCATATTTAAACAGAAGGCTGACATTTAATCATGTAAGCTTTAGTTACCTGGATAAATCACTTAGGTGGACTAGACAAATAGAAAAAAGCAGACACTGTAATGCTTTGTCATATCAGGTGGCACCCTGAGCAATTACATCAAATATTGAGCAGTCACTTTTAATTTGGCCGCATGAACAGTGACATCAGCCTTTCGCTTCTCTCTCTTGGTAGAGATCTGTTAACTCTGTCCTGATCTTTGCAGAATCTCTCAGCTCCTGGTTCAGATCCAAATTTATTTTGTTCCCACGGTTTGTAGGCTTCGACGTCAGGACACTTTTTCTTAAAACAGTATCAAGAATATGAAAATTTCAGTAACTGAAACGTCTCAAATCCAGATATGTGATTTCTGAAGCACAATGGGAATGCCTTTAAAATGCCTCTGAAGTATTGGACAGCTGTGTCCATGACAATTTTATAGAGACTTATTCTGAATTTTTTATCTGATATCATAGGTTGATCACTTCTTTTAACCCCCCTTTTTCCCCTTTAAGTTGTAACCTTTTTTTTTTTCTGGCATAACATCAATTACTTTTCAGCATTGTATTTTTGATTTGTCCATAAAATGAAGGCCTATGCTCCTCTAAATAATCCCCCAGAATTTTATTCCTTTTGTGTAAAATGCTTTGATTGTTTCTTAAAACCATTCTGAGGATCTATAATGTATCTATTCCATTTTCCCTTGGACACTTAGATAATTTCCTGAAAATGCTGAGTAGTAAGGATGGTTACATACCTACAATTTAGTCTTAAAGCTAGTATCAAAATCCCAATTCTGCTGAAATATATTCTAAAGGGTACTGACTGTTGAAATAATAAAACATATTATTTTAAAAATATCCACTTTGCTTTTGAATGCTGTGTTTGAGCCATTTTCCAATTCCTTCCTCCCGTTTTTCCACAAGTAGTTACCAGATACCTGCCCTGTGATAAAACTTATTCTAGGCTCTGGTGTGTTTCTGGAAGAGCAAGGAAGCCACTCTGGTTGGAACAGAGTGAGCCGGGAGGACGTGGTAGGAGATGTGGTAGGAGATGAGGCCGGAGAGGTGGAGAGGTGACAGGCAGCAGGGTCCTCTAAAATTGCCAGCTTTTGTTCTCATGAGATGGGAGCTGTAGCAGGGTTTGAGCAGAGGAGTGACATCACCTACCTTTGAGGATTGCTCTGGTTGTGTCCTGAGAATAGGCTGTAGAGGGAGCAAAGACAGCAGCAGGGAGACTAGTTGGGAGACTTTTGTAGTCATCCAAGGAAAGAGGGACGGTTGTGGGCCAGGGCGAAGATAGTGGGGAGGGACCAGATTCTGGACGTATTTGGGAGGTAGAATCAACAGAATTTGCAGGCAGAGTGAATGTGGGATCTGAGAGAAAGACAGGAGTCAGGAATGATTCCAAGGTGTTTGGTCCGCATAACCGCCAGAAAGCAAAGAGTTGCTATTACATGAGGCAGGGGAATGAAAGTTCGGTTTTGGCAGTGCTGGGTCAGAGATGCCTATGGGGAGTCTAGGTGGAGATGTTATCTACATAGTTGAATTTATAGCCCTGGAATTGGTGGGTGAGTTTGGATCAGAGATATATATTTGCGAGCCTTCCATGTACAATTGGTATGCAAACCTATGAGACGGGATGCAATTTCTAAAGAAGTGGCTGATGAGAGGGAAGGTAAGAGTTTCAAGGATAGGGCTGCGGGTGCACCTGTGTTTGTAGGTTAGGAAGATGGGGAAAAACCAGCCAGAAAGCCTGAGAACTAGCGAAGTGAAGAAAGTGTTTCAAGGAGGAGAAATTAATAAACTATGCCACATATTGCCATTAGGTCCATTACAGTGAGGACTGAGACCTGCCTTTTGGACATAGTAATGGGAAGAACTGGCACAGATGGCAAAAAATAGAAAATCGCATCGGTGTCATTTGCTGGGAAGAGGAGCCAAAAAGTGGGTTAGTTGCTGCAAAGAATGAGAATTAAAGGTAAATTGATATTTAAGTAACGACATCAAATGAATTGCAGTAGACAGTAGAAATATGAGTGACCTAGAATTTCTCAGCGGTGTTTCACGTGGTTCACGAGCTGTGAATCTCCTGCACATGTTCTTTATTCTTCCTCTGAAATTCACTGGTCGTCAAACTTGGACTTTCAGGTCTAGAAACTTTCATGATGAAAGAATTCCCCTAAGAGAACATTTCCATGGTTAATTAGACGATTAGAGCTCAATCTAATTAGGATCCTTAAATAAATGTAAAATAAATGTAAGAAGCATTACATTTATTTCTGTTATTTTGATTGATTTTATCATTAAATTACTAATTAATTTGTTCAAAATATTTATTGGACACCCATTATGTATGTGTGAGTCAACTGCTGAGGATGGGAAGATGAGTGTGGTTCAACCCTGAAGGGATAAACACCAACTAACAGCGCCGGTACAAATTGATCTGGACTCTAACGGAGGTCCATTTAGCGTGCTGTAGTAGCAGTTAAGGAGGAGGACCCAGCAGAAGGAGTAGCTGAAAGATTGTCAGGGCAACTGGAAGGGGAAAGGGAATTTAGATCTCCAGTAGGGGGTCGGATTAGACAATGTTGAGAGGCCCTCAATAATTTGAACTTTGTGAGGATGGCTAATGCAGTCCCTTCTCCGGGCACGGGGGCCCACTCACAGATCTGTGTGGAGGTGTCTGCCAGGACACCGGAGGCGAGAGAGGTGGAGTCCCCCAGTGTGTGTGTGTTAATGGAGCTGCAGTCAGGTCACCTGAGGTCCTGCAATGGTTTCCCTTGGCCTTTCCTTTGCTCACAACAAAGAGCTTGAGTGTCTGTTACACAAATCAGAGGATGAGGTAAATGCTGGCCAGGCCCTCAGAGGGAAGCAGAAACTCACTCCAGGAAACAGGGGAAAAAAGAAGTCATGTCTGAAGACTTCAAAACAAAATTTTAAACTTTAGTCATTCACCATGTCTAAGAAATACCTTTTTTTAGAGCAATGCAGATTAAAGTTGAACATGACAGATAAGGACGATGATAAAAAAATTCCATTGAAGTTGGGAGTAACTGTGAAAGAGTTAGGGACATGCTGGTTAGGGAGAAGAACTCCAAGGTGCCTCCCTGCCCCTTGCCTTGTGCCCCATGCATGGAATTCTTCTGTTTAGTGGTTAATTTAGGGCTGGTGTTTAAACTTGGCAGATAGCAACAGGAGTTGGATTTGAAGCATGGTTTGAGGAGACAGTTATTATACATGGCTGAGCCCAGAGGGAAAATTGTGATAATCATGGGATGGTGTAATTTAAAAGGATGCAGATCTAGGTAATGGTGATCCATTGCTTCCTGTTAAATACTAAGAGCTCAGGACCTGGCAATTACTGCTTTGGACAACAACCACAATAATAATAGCATTACAATTATAGGAAAAAGAGGAATTAGCTTTTTATAGAAAATTAACTAACTATATATATATACACACACAGGACATTGTGCTAGGTACTTATCATGAATTATCTCATTGAATCCTCATAACACATTTATGAAGTAAGGGATATTGGTATTACTTACATCATACTTTACAGGTGAGGAAACTGAGAATTAGAGGTCAAATGGAGCTGGGATTTGAGTAGAGGTGTTAGCACAGGTAGATATTGATAAGGAGGGGAGCCAAGGGAATTAGATATTACACTTAATAAACTGGTAAGCTGAATCACATATTAGGAGAGCATTCCATTAAGTTTCCTAGGAAGAGTGACCTTCCTTGTCATTTACAGACTCGTTCACACACTCCAGGAGATTGCCCCCAAGGAAATTTAATTCTCAAAGCAGGTGAGAAATCTCCCTGGCAGGTACCAGATTACTGCAGGGAAGGAGAGAGGAAAATTCCCCTGCTGAGCACCCGTGTAGTAGAAACCAGATGAGCAGAACTTTCTGACTTGTGCACTAGAAGTCAAGATGGTGCAGGGGGAGGTGTTTCTACTTTTGGATGTACACAGTAAGAGCCAAAAGGGCAACATAAAGGGGCAGAACCTAACCTGGGAAAAACTGGAAGGATAATAGAATTGGAAAGAGGTCACAGAACCCCAGAAGGTCCCAGAAAGGGATTGGATGGGGAGGGCCCAACTCAAGCCTGGGAAGAATCAGGAAGCTGGGTTAAATGGTTTGAGTGGCTCCTTGATCATTACTGAGAACCAAGAAAATATATGGAGGATTAACAGAAGCTTTCAGGAGGTTGCTAGAACCTTCCTACCCTCTATGTCCCTGAGGGTGTATTATTTCTCTTATACCCCAAGAAAATCTCGCCACCACGTTTAAACTTGTCCATGAGTGTGTTTGAAATTTTTTACTTTTGACACTGTGAAAGAAGTCATTTTCCCCGGTAACAGAAGTGTGTCTGGCTTAGTCTCTGTGTGCTACAAAGTTATCTCTGTCCATGGTGCATCTTGCCTTTTGCACCGTGAACTCTTTTCAGTGGAACTGCGTCTGGCTGACCCTCACAACTCTCTAGATGTCTCTCAGAGTGGCTTGTAGGTAGTAAGTCCGCTGAGTGAAGGAGTGAATGAATGGAGCCTGTACCAACAATTACAAACAATTTACCTTAAGGAATAGAATCTTGTAATTCCTAAAGCCTTAAACTTTGAGCAAAACTCTTGGAAATGGGCAATAATAAAGTAATAAAAAAACTATCTAAAAATATTAGTTTCACCATTATCTTCAATATTGTTCTGGGAGTTTTCCCGTTTAAAAGGGGGTATATCTCATTAGGCAAGGATCCTGAAGCAAGCAATAGACTCTATTTGTTTTTTGTTTTTTTTTGTCTTTCAGATGGTGATGCTTTGTGCGCTTAATTTTTATCTCTAACACAGAATTAAATTGTTTAGTGACTCGAAAATTGAAAATTTTCTCTGTACTAAGACAAAGAGTATCATTTCTGGACTGAATGTGAATAAATGTTCTCTGGTTATCACTTTAGTTCCTCACTAGTCAAATGTCAGAGATTCGTATTTTCCAGGTTAATTATTAGTGCAGGCAAAGACTACACGCTGTCATGCTTCACAATTAGTACTCAGACTGTTTTGAAAGAAAGATAATTTGGTGTTTGAAAGGGAGATAATTTTGTGTTTTCTGGCTCATTCTTCAGGGATAAAAATAAAGTGGAGAATATGCGCTTCTAGTCTTTATTGCAGCAGAGACAGCAGTTGATTAATTAAGTTGTCATCCAACTGTAAACAACCCATGTCAGTTATTTTACAACTTTAATAAAGTTTTTAGAAATTTACATCAAAATTTTAATCAACATTCCATGTATTATTTATAATACCCGGGTAGTATCAGTGTGGTGTATTTATAAGCATTGTGCCCTGGTGCAGAATTTCAAACTTGATTCTTCATTAAATTTTAATTCCTGAACTTAACTCCTGTAGGTGGGCGCAGAGAGGAAATAACAAAGTCCCACCCATCTTGGAAATGAGAATGCTTCCCAGGGTGGTCAGGGTTTCATTGAGCCCAGGGCGGAGGTGGGAGGGGATGTCTCATGGATGGCCCCCAAATCTCCCAATAACTTTGATTCCTTCCATGTTTGCGTGTTCAGTTGCCAAGGTACCAGCATTGCTGTATGTTCTTTACAAAAACGCCAAATACCTTGGAGGAAATAGATTATCCAAAGGAAGAGAAATGCAGAAAACAGCAGGAAGCGCTTGAGTAGGTGGGGGAGGAATATCTGACACATAAAAAATTCATGCTGAGCCTTCCTCAGCTGCTCAAATGAAAAGTGATTAAGGCGAAACTAATGTCTTCATGTCATTTACAGGGGAAAGACATACTTTTTAGAGCTGACTTTAATTTTATTCTTACAATTTATGTGAAAGGAAGGGAACGTGGGGAATGCAATTAAAATAAAATTTCATTCAACATGTGCTGTTTAGATTGACACATATTAATTCAAAGAACAGGAAGATTATCATAAAATATTTAGCATCCTTTTGTGTGAGTCTAACAAGTTTGGTAAATACAGTCCAACTTTTGTGAGTTATCTTTCTAAGACTGAACGAAGACATGATATGTAGAAATCTGACCACTGAGAGACAGGGACAGTATTCATGATGGTGTGAAATAAGCAGAATAAACAAATGTCTACTTATGCAGGATCTTGGTTTGATAGTTTGAAAAACAGAACTTTTAAAGCTTGAATGTATCATAAACCCATTCCTGTGGGACCATTGTTTTGCTGATTTAAAAATAACTTTGGAATATCTGAGGCCCCTTCTCAAAGAGAAGTGTTGACACCTTGGTTAATATTGAAGAGCCAGGAACAGGTTTCTCAAAGTTGCCAGTGGGCAAATGGTTTCACTTTCAGATTAAATGATGAACACTTTTCCTAAAAGGATGCAACATGAATGAATAATGCTTTTGCTCTTTGTCAAGTTTAACTGATTGGTAACCACCAAATGCTGTGAGAATATGATGATTTCTTCAAACTTCCCCTGAGGATATTAACTGTGCAGGCAGCTGGCTGGCCCAGTGGCCCTGGAGATATATCTTGTTTGGCTCGCAAGGGCTCTTGTTAATTTTCTTTTCATTTTTAAAATTTTCCCCTGAGGATGTGTTTCATTTATTTTAGGGAGCGGGGAGTAAGAGAGAGAGAGAGAGAGAGAGAGAGAGAGAGAGAGAGAGAGAGAGAGATGCATGTCATAGAGAAACAACAATCGGTTGCCTCCTGTACCCGCTCTGACCAGGGATCGAACCCTCAACCGTTTTGGTGCATGGGTTGATGCTCCAACCAATTGAGCCACCTGGCCAGAGCAATTTCCTTTCAAAAGAAAGCAACATTTAAAGATTGGAAAATTTTATTACAATACCTAGATATATGCTTTCTCTTGAAAAATATGGCCAGGCTATCTTTTCACACAACCACGAAGCAGTTGGTGCTAAGAATTTGCTGCCCCTGAGATACCTCAGTTCTTCCATGTCCTGACGTTTGTCAGCATTTTAATCACTTCACTCTCCTGAGGAGCCATTGGAGGCATTTCTTTCTCCTAATTGCCTCCCCATCTCTGTAAAATTTTTGTACCATGGATATACTGTCTGTCTGTTTATGTACTATGGCCCTTTCAAGGACCACAGACCATTGTAATATCTAAGGATCTTGCACCCTCCAGAACCAATTGTCCCCTTGGAAATGACATCATTCCCACAGTGAACACATGCTGCTCTGAACCCTGTGGCTCCCCAACACTGAGAATGAGGGTATTTCGTGGGATTCAAAATAAAATATGACAAAATCAGAATACCATAAATCCTGTAGCTCCCCTGCTTTGCCCCTTGATGAGCCCAGCCCATGTGGACAGTTAGGTTTGCAGTCTCTGATCTACTTGCGATAGAAATAAATCATCTCTGAGGTCCCTAAAGGATTTGGAATCGGCCACGTGTCTGAGAGTTCCCTGTGCCGTAGGCTTCCATACTCACCTGCCAAGTGGCCCTTTCTTCATGATTTCCTTAGGTGAATGCAAATGCAAGATACAAGGTTATCAAAAGAGATCATTGAGCATACATTTTGGTCTTGATCTAGTGAATTTCATTATTTAACTGGTAGCTGGTGGTGCTCAACAAATATTTATTGAAATGTATTCTTATGCCAAGTATCTCGAGGCCACTGATACTAATGAAACCCTGCATCGTGAGCTGAGCACAGTGATGAGTTTGATCATGAGATTCTTCTTCTGGTTCCCAAGTTTAATTGCTGGCATTTGGTAACAGTTATTAATAAAGGATTTTAAATAACCAACTTCTAAATGCTGAAAATATAAGGATCAACAGAAGGAGGAGAGGCCTACTAATTTGCTGATCATTGATGCAGGTTAGTCAGTTGAGGCAGTTTTTCTGTGATGTTTTTCCCTGCAAACAAAGCTCGTGTTTTGCAAAATAAGAAGACAAATAAGAGACAATTGAGACAAAATAAGAAGATAGAGTAGGAATGTTAAGAGTAGGAATTTAGATACGTGGAAGAAGTACCTTCTTATCTCATGAAGGCCAGGGTAGAGCCCAGCTGTTGGGGTGCATTTGGTAATTCGGTGACAAACTAGATCAGAGGGTGAACATTGAACTGAATGCCTGATGGCCCACCAAGGGGCTTTGTTAACAATGCTGATTCTTGGACCCTGTTCCTCTAGGTTCTGAATCTGGGGTCAGGTAGGTCCACAATCTGCTGGAATAGAAATCACTGGACTAGAGGAGTTCTTGCAATTCTAAGTATCAGCCCCCAGAGACTATGTTTGAGGACCTGAAGGATTAACCCAGCTGGAAGCTCATCAGGTTTCTAAACTAGCTGAACACGTTGTACTCCCTGGTAACTGGTATCAGTATGTTTTGATGCTTGGTGTCGGTGAAAAGAGGTAAGCAATACTATTATATTTGGAAAGGATTTTTTTTCTCCATCTGTGTGTACTACATCTGATAGTATAGGTCATACGACCAAACCACTTCTCAACTTTAAATAGGTAAGTATAGGTCAACTGCTATTGCAATTAAATACTATATAAGGGTTTATTTACTTAGTGGCAAAAAAATCAATTGAAATGACTTGACAAAGAGGGCAATAATTAGTTCACATTTTTGAAAAGGAGAGATTTGGGCCCAGGTATCAAACATTAGATTTCTTCTTTCTCTCTTTTTCAGTTCTGCTTTCTTTGTGAGGGCTTTATTCTCAAGCCACCTGATGGGAAACAGAGCCTATAGCTCTCGTTTGACAAATCTATAGGCTTAGCCACTCCAGGCACAGAGAGATTCTCTTTCCCAAGAAAGCCAGTGAAAGGACCAGAGCAGGTTCTCACTGTTCTGTTTGCATCATGTGGTGATCCGAGAACACATCTCTGTAGTCGGGGGGGATCTGACTTTAACTCTCCTGGAAGTGTCATGGTCCAGTCTTATGGTTTGGAGCTTGTGGTCAGCTCAACCTGAAATGCTTGGGCTGAGAGTGGGGGCGCTTTTCAAATGAAAATGGGTTACAGCTGCCAAAAGCAGGAGTGATGATTGCTGGACAAGTAAAACCGATACCATAACATAGGAGCAAACCACCTGTGGGTATTCTGAGATAATAAATCCTACCTTTAATTCTAAGAGAACTTCCTAATGGGTGAGTGAAACCAATTTTAATCTCCTTTTATTATTGTTAGTGAAAGATCATTTCAGAAACATGGATTTACCTGAGAAATACAGTTTTCCTATCCTAAAGTAGTGATCAAACTTACCCTAGGAAACTGAGTTAGTGTCTGAAAAAATGTTTACCACCTTCTTGTTGGTGATACTTGAGTTAGAATGGCAATGTAATTGTTTTTCTCTTGCAAAATAATTGGTATAAAACCTGGGAAGTCTAATGCTTAAGCAAATCGGGGCCTGGGAAGGCTGGAATGTCAGTGCCTAGAAGGTGCGTAAGGAAGCCAAGAAGCGATGGACACATGTTAAAAACCTGCACAAAGACGAATAATAATAAGGTAACAGATGGTCATCTCTTCAAAGGGATGAGAACAGGGCAGTTGGAAGACAACGAGAAAGTTTTTCTGAATACCTTTATGTATTTTTGATGTTTTAATTATTAACTATTTAAAAATTTATAAATAAAAATGGGGAAGTTATTGATCTAGGACAAAAAGAAAACATCCCTTCAATCACTGTAAGTACATGACCCCTGTGTCTGTGCTGTGTCGATCTGATCAGGCCTTGGTCTGTGTCACAGGCAAACGCGGTTTTCTGCGTTTCAAAGCTTCAGACTAGGCCTCTTCTGCCTGGGATACAGCAGAAACCTCCAAGTCAGCTTTCCGGGTGTGAATTTCCCAGCCCTCAGTGATGATGCTTTTCTCAAGGAAAAGGACTGCACAGAGCCTCGCTGGCCCAATGGGCAGATCAGGACACCCTGGGCTCAGAGGTTCTGTTAAAAATCTGAGGACTTCCCCAGATGAGCCATCTGTGCTTTCTCTCTCATGGGATTCTTCCTCTCTCTCATGAATTTCTCCTAAAGAATGCTAATTAAAGTAGACTCCCCTCTGCCGCGCCCCACTGCTGCTGTCTGTCCCCGGCCACGGTGCATTGGTCTGTATACTCTATATAGGAAAATGCTGCCTTAAAGAAGGTTTTTGGAAGACTTGGGCTGTAACAAGTCAGCACACACAAAGGACTAGCTTTCCTTTATGCAGAAACTTGGCCAAACATAAGGTTTCATTTGGGAGGATTCCAGGAAGCTGGTGGTGGGGGGTGAATGTGATTTCTCGGGTTTCCTCAGATGCCTCCTGCACTTGAAACACTGGCGTTACAATTCTGTTGGGCCACCACCTGGTTGCATATTTTCCCTCACTTTTCCCTGACACCACCCACTAAACACCAATAATGCAAATTGATGAGTAAAACTAAAGCAGTTTGGTGGAAGAAGCAACATAAACCTCCACCCAAATTAAATGCATGCTTGAGAAAGATACTTTGAGGAGGAGGGAGCTCTTGGCCCTGAAAGTCTTCTTGGAGTTGTGCTGACAAAGGACCGAGTTAACCTTGCTGTACTTTTCTGAGGTCTGAAGAAGGCCTTATGGCTGAGAATTCCTATCTAATTTTATTTTCTATTCAGAGTTGATACCTCCGTCTCCCTGCCTTTATTTTGCAGGCTCCCCGTTGATCTGGCACAAGTGTGCAGGTTTTTAAAAATGATGATGTTATCTGTTTACTATTCAAATGCAATTTTAAATGGTTTGCCTCAGCACATTTGAATCAAAAATCCTATTAAAGATGCAATATTCCTCTGCTACCTTTTTGCCAAGCACATTCGCATGGCGTTCCTTTCTCAGTCGGAATATAATACTGTATACCTGTTCAGGGTGATGTGATTTCCAGCATTGAATTTGCAGTCGTTAAACAGGCTGTTCACCTTCCTATCATGGAAATTTGTTACTCATGCGTAGTTTTCTCCCCTACATTCACAAAATGCATTATTAGCCACGTGATCTTGCCCTTGCTCTGCCTTTTCATTTGAAATCTTCTAAGTTATTATTTTTGCTCCTACCATCTGATAGAATTCATGAAATTACTGAGTTAAGATAAACAGCCTCTGTTTCTTTTTTCTTTTTTTTCTAATAATGATTGAAGATGGCTAGAAATGAAAGAAGAGGGGCAAAGAAATAGCAAATTGATCACTTACTTTAAAGTAAAAAATTCTGAAGACTGGTTTGATGAGAAGCATGTTGAATTTAAATATTTTGCATCTACTTAACTTTCTAATTGAATGGTTAAATGTGCTATAAGAGGAAAAAGGCAGCTGAAACCTCAGATCAATTTCAGCCAGTTCCAAAACACTGATGGTAACAGGAGAGGCTGCATTTCTTCTCTGGTAAATTTTAAACTTCTTCAGAGGGCACTGTTTATTAAACAAGGCAGGCTTTTTGCTTGGGCAGCAGTTTCCAATTACAGAGCCTTCTCTGCAGTACCTGGAGACGGAATCCGAGACTGCACATGTGTTCTCAGCTCTACCAGGCAGCCCAAAGCCGGCAAGTCCAAGGCTGACTTTCCCCTTCTTGGTGTACTGCAGCCTAGGGTTGTTTCCAAGTGCATTTGACACGTTTTCTGAGGGATGAATCTGTGGGAAGAGGATGCTTGTGATAATTGGCCCGCTGGGGTTGTCTGGGTGAAGCTCCTGGAACTTACCATCAACAGTCACATCAATTGAAATCGTTATGTTGCTGTTGTTCACAAAGTGTGCTTTGTATGTGCACATGTGCATGCACTTTGTGTACACATGTATGCTCAGTTCGTACTTGGACATCAGTGGCTACTCAGGACATTTGTTTTCAAAATAGTGGGTATTATCGAGAAATCTGGGACTAAGTCATAAGGGCACATTTATTAGGGGAAGAAAACCACCTGGGTTGCCTTGGAAGATGGGTAATGTGGTATAGACTGTTGGTGGGGGTGGTATTCAACATTCTTTAGGTAATAACTGGGTAGCCCTCATTGCGATAATTATGAGAAAAACAAATGTAGTAATATGAGTAATATAGCCACCACCATCACCACCACCACCGCTGCCACTATGACAGCTTAACAGGTGCAATCTGTGCCAGGCGTCACTGGGCTAGTCCTTCACAAAGGCAACACCATGCAATGGCAGAAGCATGGGTTCTGGGCCAAACTCTGAGTTTGACTCCTGGTTCTATCATTTACTAGTAATATGATTTGGGGCAAATCAAGTAACCTCTTGGTGTCTCATCTTTATCAACGGTAAAACGGGAGTAGTAATTATACCCAACTCTACCAGAGTATTTGCTGTCAACTTGATGGGTCTGTACTACCCTTGAGGTCTCCTGTGCACTGAGAAGAAGCTGGGAAGCACCATCCCTAGAATCTCTTTTTATGTATGGCATAGGGTAGAGTCTGCCAAGGAGAGGAGCTTGTGTGAGACTGTCTTGGCAGAAGAGGAGTGGTCGCTGTGTTCCAAAGCAGGCCATTGCCAGCAGATGTGCGGGCAGGAGGATGTGAGGTTCGAAACGCCTTTTAGTTACACCTTTCAAGAATTGCCTGTCTCTGAGCTGCTGGCTGAGACAGATAGTGAGAGCTTCCCAGATGCCCTGAAGATGTGCAGTAGCCTTAGGCTGGTGTTGAGCTCACTTGCTCAGACGCAGCAAGTCTTGGAGGCTTTCCTGAACGTCACTGCCCAGCCTTTCCAAAAGTCTTGTGTGAGCCTCTAAAATTCCCTGCATCGGAATTACCAATATCCTTGGGATGTTCAAAGTAGCTTCTGTTTTCCTGACCAAATGCTGACCGACGCACTATCTCCTAGGGTTTTTGCCAAAGTTTTATGGGTTAAACAAATGCCTGGACTAAAAAAAAAGTGCTTTCCACTGCAGATTGCGGTCCACAACTGCTTGCTGTTGAGTCCTCACCTCAGCTCCAGGAAGGGGTGGTAGGCAGGGAAGTGGTAAAGGGGATAGGTCCCAGAGCTGGGGTGACCATCTTTGGAAGGTTTAAATTCATTCAGATATGGGCTACAAGATATTGGACAAGTTTATACATACATTTGGAATAGGAACACTACTTGCTTCATATGATTGGTGAGAAGATTAGGAGGATTAATGACACATAAAATAGAAGTGCCTGTCATGGAGTAAGCCCTTATTATTAGCACTGTCTTGACAACTTGTCCAGAAGATTGGCTTGGAGATTGTGGACCCATCCATCTTCCTTGAGTCACCCGGGACACTGGAGACTTGCTTTTGCAGACCATGCCTGGGCTTGCTATCAGCACTCCCACATTTGCCTCCTGCAATTCTCACCTTCCTGTTAGACTGGCCCCTGATCTTCCCTCACCCTCGGATGCTCTTTGCTGGCCTCCCTGTTGTTGAATGGCCTCCCTGTTACCCTCATGGGCTGCCATTTCATGTTCCAAATTCCTGGTTCTGCTTGCCCATTTGAACCTCCTCCAGGTTGTCTGTTGTATGCTGAGATTGGCCAGAAGACCAAGAAATACTTATCTCCTATTGACTGGTCACTACCCCATTTAAGTTCTTTAAGAAAAAATAGATGTACTGAACAAAGTGAGTTAAGTGAATTTTTTTTGTAGCTGGGGCCTTGGGCCCAGAATGATGTGAAGAACTCCAATGACCCTAGCTGGACCATGCAGAGGAAGCCTTTTTTCTTAGCTGGATTGACACAGCTACGGTGGCCTGGCACAAAGGCAGACCCAACCAGCGCAGACCGCTCCAGACTTGTGGATCACTCTAGTCCAAGCTGGGAGAAAGGCAAGCATACTTTTGACCTTGGCTTCCGCTTCCATGATGGATCTGGACAAAGCAACTTGCCACCAAGGCTGACATGTAAAAAGATGACTGACCTTGGACTGATAAGATGTTACACAGATAAGAGGCCAAAGATTGAGTACAGAGTTCAGAGAAGAATATTTAACAATAAGCTAGAATGTCATCAGATCTCTTTCTAAAAGCAAAGGTAGAAATTGATATGATGGAGCATTGAGAAGTAGAACATTTGGAATCAAACAGATAGTGGTTAAAATGCTGGTTTAGTGACCGCTTTGACTCTGCTAACATTTTTATTTTTCAGTTTTCTTGTCTATGACTGTGTAGGCAATTAGATTTACCTTCTTGAATTGTGGTCAGCCTTTTAAAGACAATGTCTGTGTAAAAGCCAAGTGTATAGTATGTATTGAATAAATTTGATTCCCCCTTGTACTTAAATAGTTTGTTCAAAGAGTCTCTTCACAGTAATGAGGGACATAGGTTTGGTTTCAGGATGAAACTGTGCATGTTTATATGCTTAGGACAGATTGCGGAACATCAGAAGTCTTGCCTGGGTGTAAGCTAAAATAAGCATTTAAATTTCATTATAGAAGAGAAATATATCTGACAAGATGTAAACAGTTCATAAGGATGGATTTTAGAGGTTTAAAAAAAAAGTTTGACTTGTGTGACAATGTCAATAATGGCAGGAGCATTGCTAAATTATATTTTTTCCAAAAATAGAGAATTGAACAAATCCTCCTCAAAAAATGGAAATTTTAGAATTAAATTTGAAGGATTTTAGCCAATGCCATACTCCTGTCCTAAGGCTTCCTTTGAAGCCAGTCAGTGTTTTTAAAGATTCACGGGTGGTTGTGGAATTTACAGCATGCTATATAAAAATTCAAAATGGTGGCTGAGGCACAGCTGATTCTGTGTGAACCCTTGGATTTTTGTCATCTGCAATGGTGAAATTTTTGAAGTGACATGCCTGTAAATACTGAATAATCATACATCCCATCCAGAACCCTCAGGGGACAGGAGAAGAGAATGAGAAGGGAGCAGATTTAAAACTGACAAGGGTGAGGACGGCCTGTAAGATGAATAGCGAGCGTGGCTCTGGGAGATTTGTGCCGGCTGCAGAGCATTCAGATGATTGCATGATTGATGGAATCAACTGTGGAGGACATGTCCAGTAATGTAGCCACAGATCAGCACTGAGAGATAAATCATCCTGCAATTGTAGGCTGCTATCTCAACATTAATGGGGGGTGAAAAACACTGCAGTTTTGAGGGAGGTCCTGAGATCATTGTTTTCTAACAATCTGTTCCTGTGTGTTGGCAAGAAAGTTAAATCAAACTCAAGACAGCATTGGGATGCAACCGGTAGGACTGGGAGAGCAACAGACTTTGGCCGTGGAATTGGAATTTCGACAGTTCTCGGGCTATTTGCCAATCTAACAGCCAGGGAGACTCTTTTGGTCACAAATAACATTCGGATCTCTATGCTGAGCCACAGCCTCACTCTCCTGCTTTCCTCCTGAATTTTCACTGGCAATCCCCGGAGTGACATCTTAACTGTCAGCCCACAGCAGGTCTTCAGGGATGTCAGCAACACTGTTTTTTAAAGAATGCTGACCATGACCTAACTTGGGTTAGGGATTACATAGGGAGTAGAAAAAGTAAGGGAGGAAGGACACTGTCGTTTATTGAGTGCCGGTGTGTGTGGTAGGCAGAGTGCTTAGCTTCTGTTAACTCCAGGAATATCAAAGAATGAAACCAGATGGATCAGGAATAAGCTGAATGCATCAAGTCAAGGCAAAACAACTCTATTTAATTAGCATATGAGTTCTCAGCTCCTGACTCTGCTCGGGGGGGACTGGGTGAACACCTGTCCGAGTTGGAGAAGGTATCATCAGACAAGGGGACCCTTGAGGACTTTCTAAGCTTGGGACAATGTGGATTGTGAGATGTTCTTACATTGCTTTCAGTCCACCACAGTTTAAGTGCGAATGGTGCTCAGAGACATGGCACTGATCTCAATGACCCATTACTTTCTGTGTTAATCTTGGTGACTGCTGGGTTAGCTCCAGACCTGATCTTACAGGACTTCAAGGAGCTAAAGAGAGTGGTTCTGGAACTTACTTTTTTTACATGTCCTTCTAGATTTGCATAGAATTTTTACACTTTGAAATTCTTTTTATGTTTAAGAATATAACAGCACATAGTAGGTTTTATATGTGTATATTTAGAGATTTTTATGTATACTACATGATATAGATATTTTATATACAAATGTATACACTATATAAAAAGTTTTATATATAGATGAATCTTACTTTATAAAAGAATAAGTTTCTCTTCACATGACCCTAGAAATTATATTGTCTGGCCATTTAACAGATGAGGCTATTGAAGTCCAAGAAAAGTAAGCTTCTTCAAACTAATCTTAGAATTGGGGTGGGTCTCCACTTTCCCCTCTCTATCCTCCTCTTATTTTTTAAATTACATTGTATGGAAGGAGTGACTTTCATATGGTGTGTGGTCCTTATTTCCTTCTACAATCTTATCCATGATACAAAGGCACTGATGGCAACAAAAGTCTACTTCGCCTGAAATACTTAGAGCTCATCACTCTGCCTAATCGTTAAAGCAATCCAGCTAAATATAATTTTGTACTGTATCTTTCCAAAACTGTCTCTAAGCTTCTCTGCCACAGTTTCAGAATAGAATTTTTCTGTTCTGAGCTAAGTTTACCCAGGCACTGAGGCAAAGAATTCTGATGCTTAATTGAGAGGAGTGGTTTAAGTTTAGATTAGATCATCATACAATAATTTCTGGGAATCTAACAGGATTTAATATAATTGGTGTTATTTTTATTTGCCCACAAATCCTTTGTGGAGAAAGGATTTACAAGGAGCTCCCCATACCTCCGTAGCACCTTCAGACCCACTTTAATCCTAAAAGGTGTTAAATTTACTCTTAGAATATTAAAACCAGAAGTTAATACTTAGAGATAATCTAGTCTAGCAATTTCATTCTACAGATGTGGAAACTGAAGGCCTAAAGATCCACCCCCGCAAAAAAAAAAAAAAAAAAAATCACCAAAGTTTACCCAGAAGATTTTCAAAGGTCAAGTCTAACTATTTAATGAGAGAATTTGAAACTCACACTTAAGTCTTGTTCCAAGCCTAGTACTAGCAGGAGTGTCCTACCTTTTGGAGTCTCTGCACCTCACTAGAAGAAGAGTTGTCTTGGGCCACACATTCAATACGCTTTGATATTTAATCACACACACAAAAAATACTGTGATGTTTTAAGTAAATTTATGATTTTGTGTTGGGCCGCATTCACAGCCATCCTGGGCTGCATACAGCCTGTGGGCCGCAGGTTGGACACCCCTGTTAGAATGATTAACTCATTTCTGTTTGCCCAGGACATTCCCAGTTTGTATCCCAAGAGCCCTCTTAGTTCTGAGCAAGCTGGGATGGTTGGTTGCCTTATTTTGTGCTGTCTCCAAGGGGTCCGTTACTTGTTTCATCAGCATAAATACAAAATGGACAGAGTAAAGGGGAATCACACACTGTAGTTATTGGTAGAATTCCATAAACTGGACAGACAGACCCCACGTGTTCTTTTGGGACTGTCTGGCATGGAGCACGCACTCTACAAACATTCATTGAATAACTGAATGAATAAATGCAAGCCCCTTGAAGTAGGAGTATCACTGGTCTGTTTTTCTCATTGCCATTCTAGTTCCTATCAAGAGGGTGACAATGAATTTTTTGCTTTTTCACTTGCTCAGATTTTGATCTTGAGTTACTGGGGAAGATTAAGCCACATATCACCTGCAGAGCTGCTGTTCTGCAGAAGGAACTTTCCAAGGTGCTTTTTCACAGTGTTTTTGAATCATCTTGCCAATACTTCAGGAAAAGGGGCAAAAAGAAGGCAAAGGAAAGCTGTCATAATGAGAAGTGACAGGAAGGCAACTCCTTCATAGAGGTTGTCAGGAAAGAATTGTTGAATAATTCAAACAACAGATTTATTCATTTCTAAGCCATTTCCCATCCCAGCATTGAAAATATCTGTAGAATAGTTCTGGACTAGGAAATACTCAAGATCTAATTTCATTACTGGCCACAGATCCGTTAAAGGGACAGTGTTTTTAGGTCAGTAACAGAATTTTCTGAGTTGGCAGGTCCTGGTTGTTTCCACCTCACCCTAGGAAACTGTAGTCACAGCCAGCAAACCCATAGGTCTCTGGGAACAAAAGGTACTGAGCTCTCTCGGGGACATCAGCAGTTCTTATGGCAGCTGCTACAGCACGGCCACTGCTTGGCCTTTAAGTTTTTGAAGGTGTATCTGGGCGTGGATAGAGGTAGGACCTGGTGGTGAAACTCACGTAGGTTAAGAGTCCAGGTTGAACTAATTTGGCTCCTTTTAAGGAATTTCTGCAAAAGTTTAGAGGTTGTAATGGTGAGAGTTATATTTTTGGATAATATGTGAAATCCATTTATCCATATTATCCTTGGCCTTGTTATCACAGGTCACTGAGGGTTGGTTCTGCTTGTTCCTTATCTGCCCCAAGAGGACTTGGGGAGGATTTATTATCTCTTCCCACTAAATCCCTGACCGTATATGTATCAATTTGCTGAGCGGACTCACACACGCTTGGGGACACCCCTGAGAGATGGTCCCATCAGGAAAGAGTTTCATAAGAGCTTCCTATTACAAACACCACTTCACAGTTGATAAGCATTTACCTTTTTCTCAGGGTAATTTTACAGGCATTATAGTTTCATCCACAAAACTTTTTAAGGGGGTAAAAGTGATATTAATATCCCCATTCCTGGCAGATAAGAAAACTGAGTCACAGAGAAATGAGGCGATTTTTACAGAAGTTAGTTATATCAGAGCTGGCTCTGGAACTCAGGTTCCCATCATCCAGCCTGCTTGCCAAGTTTTCTTTGGGGGCCCGGGATTTAAATGTTCACCTTTTCCCACTCCTATTTGTAAGTCCTCTACTACCACTGATCGAATGGCAGCCATCTGATGAGACAGATCAGAAGAAAAGCCTTGCTTTTTTGAAAGTTCTTCCCATTAAAGTCCATCAAACTTAAACAAAGGTGAACTTATTTTAAATCTAAAAATAAACAAATAAATAAAAGGCTCAGATTAAGCCAAAGGGGAGTCAGTGTTTATTAAGCACCCCTACATGCTGGTCACTGTGATAAGGGCTCCGAACTGTACCTTTTCTCCAGCAGCCTTCACGCCAGTGTTTCTGTTTGCTTTATGAATGGCAGGGGCACATGGGGGGGGGGTGTCTAGGGCAGTGTGTGGTGACCAACGTACAAGGTATTATAAACCACTTGGTTTGCGTACAGATACATATTTGTACAAAAACATATACATTCAAGCTATAAGCCAATTCAATTGAAATAAAATTCAGTAGAGAGAAATAAGTTGGGAATCACTCATTGGGCTGGGTACCGAATGAAACGTTATCCCCTTCCTCATAGGGATTGTAGTTCAATGACAGAAACAACACACTAATTAAAATATAGGTCAAAAGACATTGGGCCGACAGCCCGAGGGTAGGAACAGTGAAGAAGGTGTGCTTCACAAGGGCGGGAGTCATGTTGTATTATTCAGGGCTGTCTCCCCAGAACTTAACTGCTTCTTAGATTTGGTGAATGGAAATCATGAAAGAACGAATAAATCATAGAGAAACATGTTGGAAAGAGAACTTGACTGCTCTGAGAGAGTTGGGGAAGATTTTATTGAAGATGAAGGTTGAGTTTCAGATTAAAAGATGAGTTGGATGTCAATCTACCGAGTTGGGAACTCCTGGCAGAGAAAAATGCTCACAAGAGAAATGCTGCGTTTGGGGATCTGGAAGCTGACAAACAGGCCTTGTGGGTGAGCTCCAGGAGGCTGGAAGGGATGGGGCCATGTTTGAGAGGGAAAGTTGAAGAAGTAGGAAGTACCAGGCTGAGGTGTTAGGTGACCTGTGCGACAGGGGGCCTCGTGCACTTTAAAGTCGTAGAGCGTGCTCCAATGGTGCTTTAGTCAAACCATCTCTTGGATCGGTGGGTAGGAGATTTGGAGGTGGGATCCAGGCCAACCACTCACCCACCTGAGCAGTGATGAGATTCTTATTTGCCTTTTCAAGCAATAATGGGTATGGGGACTGGGGGAGTAGATTCCAAAACCTTGGAGAGGTAGCATCAGGAGAGTTTGTTGCCTCACTAGAAGTGGGCGGGGAGGAGAGGGCGAAGGTAAAGATGACTGAGGCTTTCTTCTGGCCAGGCACGTGGGTGGGTGCGCCCAAACTGCACATGCACAGTTTGTGGGTTTCTGAAAACACAATGATTTTAAACCCTGCTAACTAAATGAAAAACCCTTAAATTAGGAGTGCAATTTCAATTCCAACTTCATGAGTGCTTTCTCTTGCAGCTTTGCTATCTTTGTTTTTTGCCAGTGTGTATTTTAAAAAGGACAACATGATGCCTCTTTCTATTTTGTAAAGAAATCAGGGCTGCTAGTCATGTTTGCTTTGACATTCGCACAGTTTAGGCATGCCTCATAACTAGCTTTTTGGGCTTCAGTAAGTAATGCAGTGACCAGAAGCTCCAAAATGGGGTTTAGAAATTTTCAAATGATACCCAATTAAAAAGTGTTCCAGGCAAAAAAGCAGCAAACCTTGCTTTGAAACGTATTCACGGTTCCATTTCCCAGAGTTAGGGAGGGAGCAGCAACTCCCAGCTGATGTGATCGCTAAAAGCATTTGGCTACAGCTGTAATTGTGGACAAGCAAACTATGAACCAGAATTAGGATTAGTGGCGATTACATCATACAAGTCAGGGCATGATGGGTTCATGGGCTTCTGTCAATCATTTTTCCTGAGGCACACAGATATACAGAGTGTCAAACTTCTAAAATTCAGTACAGAAGAATGGACTAGGAAAGAAATTGCCTCCATGAACTATTTAAAAATATAAAATTAGGTTTATCTAAGGACAGTTAGTTGTTCACTCTGGCTCTTAGTTGAGTAAATGAGAAACTCAGAGTTGTAAGACTTCAAATTAGGATGAACTATGGAGTTAATTTATTTTAAACGTTTTACTGAGTACACAGGCTCAGAGAAGTTTGAGGGACTTGCCTATGGTTACATAGCTGGTCAGTAATAAAGCCAGAATGAAGAGCCCTGACTGGTGTGACTCAGTGGGTTGGGCACTGTGCCACAAACCAAAAGGTTGCCAGTTCCAATCCTGGTCAGGGCACATGCCTGGGTTGTGGGCCAGGTCCCCTGTTGGGGAGTGTGTGAGAGGCTACCAAATGAGATATTTCTCTCCCTCTTTCTCCCCCCCTTCTGCTCTCTCTAAAAATAAATAAATAAAATCTTTTAAAACAAGTAAAACTGGAACAAAGGAGTAGGCATTCTGGATTGACAGTATTAGCTTCATCCAAAATGGTTTATCCAATTTTATAAAATGTATTTAATGTATATGTGTGTGTAACTCCAGATGGCATACTTTAAAAAAAATTGTGTTAAAAAATACATACCATGAGATACGCCCTCTTAACGTATCTTAAGTGTATAGTCTTGTTAATTATATACGTATTGTTGTAGAGCAGATCTCTGGAACTTTTTGCACAACTGAAACTATGCTCATTGAACACCTACTTCCCACTTCCCCTCCTTATTTCTCTATTAGGATTTCCAGAACTATGTTGAATAAGAATAACGAATGGGCATCCTTACCTTGTTCCTGACCTTCGAGGAAAAGCTTTCAACCATTCACCATTAAATATGGACATTAGCTGTGGGATTTTTATGTATGGCCTTTACTACATTGAGGTACATTCCTTTTTACCCAAATTATTGAAAGTTTTTATCACAAAAGTATACTGAATTTTGTCAAATGCCTTTTTTGTATCTATTGAGATGATTATGTGATTTTTATTTTTCATTTTGTTAATGTGGTATATCAGGTTGATTGATTTTGTACGTTGAAACATCCTTGCACCTCAGGAATAAATCCCTCTTGGTCATGGTGTATAACCCTTTTAATGTGTCGTTGAATTCAGTTTGCTAATATTCTGTTGAGAAGCTTTGCATCTGAATTTATATAGTTGGATTTTTAAAATCCATCCATCCACTCTATTTCTTTTGACAGGAGAGTTTAATCCATTTACATTAAAAGTAATTAGTGATACAGAAAGACTTACTATTGAAGTTTTATTGTTTTCTGGCTGTCTTGAAGCTTTTTTCTCACTCTTGCTATCTTTGTGTTTTGTTGATTCTTTTTTATAGTAATGTGCTTTGATTCCTTCTATAGGCATTTTCTTTGTAGTAACCATGGGGCTTACATAATACTTCTTATGGTTACAATAAACTATTTTAAGATGTTAGCAACTTCAATTGCTTACAAAACTTACTCATTTACTCCCCCTACTTCCACTTTAGAAAGATTACTTGCTGAATGACCTTTGCCCAAAACCTCACATTACCACTGTCTTTCTCTTGGGGCATTTCCATATTTCTTAACCGGCTTCCCTGATTTTCTCTATGCCTCCCTCTCCTTCACTGGCCTCCTCACCTTCCCCATCTGTCCTCCACACACCGGCCCAAGGGGTCCAGCTAACACTAAATAAGATGATGTTGTTCATTTGCTTATAACCTGCCCGGGGCTTTCTATCTCATAGTAAAAACAAAAACAAACACAAACACAAAGTCTTTTTGATGGTTTTTCACCTCCTGCCTCCCCGCCTCTGCTGTCACACCATTTCAGCCGCACACCAAGTGTCTTCCCTTCTCAGAGCCTTTGCACTCTCGGCCTTCTTTCCCTGCAAATGCTCTTTCCCGTATCCATGTGCTTCCCTTTCCCACCTTTTTCAGGTCTCTGCTCAAATGTTGGCTTTTCTAGCCACCCTTTGTAAGCAGCAATCCTCTATCCCTTTTACACAGCTTTAGTTTTTTTCCACCGCACTTATCATTCTTTAGTACAATATGTACTATTATCCTCTAGTCTAATATATTGCTATTATTGTTATTATTTGGTTGCTTTCTTCTGCAGCTGGAAGGGAAGCCCCACGAGGGCCAGAATTTTATTGGTTCCCCTCATCGCAGTAGCCTCAGGGCCTAGAACAGTGCCTGGCTTCCAATAAGCATGCCATCACTCTTTTGTGAAAATATTGAATATTTTCTGAACAAATGAATACAAGTGTAACACATGGATGCGGTTGCATATAAACTGAGGTGGAGAGTTGCTATCCAGAAGCCAGGTCAGGAGAGAGTAGCCAGGTTAGAGAATTTCAAACCATAAGAGACTGTCGTTGATCCTAACTAGTTAATTTTCCTCTTACAGCAAATATGGATGCTGAGTCTGGAGAAGGGGGAGCATGCTCAGTGGCTTCAGAGAGTTGAAGGGCTAATTTTTGGAAAAATAAAAAGGTGGAGTTAGTCCATGGAGTCCAAAGACCAGAACCCCAACTCACAGGAAAGGAGCTACAGAGAGAGATGTTTATCAAGTAAAAGGAGGAAAGTGCTCTCTAACCATTTGTACTTTCATAAAATTGATTGAGCTACCTTGCTCTAAGTAATGAGTTCTCCGTCATCAGAGGTGCTCAAGCAGAGATTGGATGAGTCAGTTGTGGGAGGTGAAGGTAAAATCCACAAGACCTTCAAAGTATCTTTTAACCTTGACATTCTAGGATTCTATAAACCTGAGGGGGAAGCAAGAATGCCTCTAACAAAGTATCTTACTACAGTGTGATGGTCCTTATTGCGTATTACCTACTGCAACATTTATTCATACCTACAGAGTATTCTGTTTTTCGAAGGATAAAAAACTTTTAGCAAATATCCAATGTTGGACATTTAAACTCATCACATTAAAAAGCGACATGAGACCTGAGCTGGCCTGCGCCGGGGGCCCACGTGCTGGCAACAGGGTCAGGATGGCTCTCCGAGACAGCCCCTCGGAGCAAGCCCAGGCCCAGGCCAAACTGGGAGTGCGTCTTTAAAAATCTATCTTTTTATTTTTTGGTGAAATCCTTTCTCTGTGTTGACTATTGTTTGTTCAATGTCTAGTCCCCAAACATATTGTGATGGAGTCATGAGGAGAGGAAGATGTTTACGGCTGTGGGTATTTCCCATATTTTATGCTCATGTGTTCACTGGGCTTTTGCGAAAATGAAGATTCTGATATAGTAGGTGTAGTATGAGGTCTGTGTTTCTGTATTTCTAACCAGCTCTTGAGGGAAGCTGACCACATTGTGAATGGCAAGGTCCTCGTTCATATTTTTTAAGGGGCTCTCTGCGAAACTGCCTCCTTATGGAGTCAGAGGCAGCAAATCTCATCCCAAGAAACACTTTCTGAATCATTATGATGTTTACTTTGCATCAAGAAAAGCAATGACAAGAGCTTACTAATGAATATAAGCTGTTGAAAGGAACTGCCAATTAGATAGAAACAATTCAGCCTGTATCTCACTATCAGGGACAAAATTAATCATGTCTGATATTTCCAATAAAGTGTTTGGGTAAATTATTTAGTATTTAAATTTTATAGTGGTGCATGCCTAATAAATTAGTGGTGATGGTAGACAGTATCGTCTGATACTGGCATCACCTAGAATCTCGACTGGCTGCCCTGCTGCAGGATTTAGGGAACAGAAGTTCTAGCCCTAAGATAAGCAATGCCAACTGATGTCAACCCTGCCCAACGATAAATAACATCTTTAGTACAGGGCTGCTTCATGTCCGTTAGACTCTGGTGAATGTGACTAGGGAGTCTCAGTTTGCCATTTTCCCGTTGCTGAACAAACCAAAAAAATCCAAACAAACAAAAAGAGGGGAAGAGTTTCCTGTTAACAAGGATAATAAAAATTGCTAGGCTTGACGATATGCAAATTTTATTTACCTTGCACTCTGATCAACACAAAAGCTAATGTCAATGGGTAATGGAAAGCTTGCATGTCTTCAGAGATCATCGCTGGAACACTGGGCATGTATGGCTTAAGCATTTTTTTTTCTTAAGAGTTTTGAAGGTTATAAGACCAGTCATGTATGGTTATAGAAAGATACAGATCTATATATTTTATATATGGATATAATATATAAATATACATATATAAAAACACACATATATTTATATATATAAATACATTGTATTTATATATACAAATATAGTTTACATATAAATATAGATCTATGTCTTTCTATAAAGTATATTTCAGTCATCTGAACCTGACATGTAGTACTTTCAACCACATCTCTGCTGTTCAGATCTTTCTCATGAGCCTCAGACCCTCATTATCAATAATTGTCCCATAATGCCATGCATTCAACGTGTCCTAACTCCAAACTTGGTCTCCTCTTGCTCCTGTTGTTCTTCTTTCTACCCTGGTGATGACAGGAGTGAGCCCCTGCATGCCTATCCAGTCAGGAACCCCAGCAATAGTCTAGGTTCTTTCTTGCTGTCATACCTAATCAGTCTTTATGACAGGCAGTTCTAGTTACCTACCTGCTATCTATTCTTCCCTCTTCATTACTGAAAAAATGACACTTTTGTTTTGTTTGACAACATGCTTCAATATAAATATTCTACAAACTCCCTCGCCTCTAAGGATGATCATGCAGCCTAGCACTGGGATAAGAGACGGAGTCTGTTAGAACTTTGAGAGTGCTATTTTTTTTCTGTGAAAACACATAGTGTTGGCTCATATTTTTTCTTCTTCCTTTCCCATGTCCCTTTCTGAGAGTAGACATGATACCTGCAGGTAAAATGCCCATTTTTCAAGCACGAAGATGACAGCCATATGCTAAGGATGTTGGGCAAGAAACCAGGAAGAACCTAATCTTTGATGACTTTCGTAAGCAGATACAAAGTCTTGGATAGCCTGCACCCAGACTTTTTTAATGTAAAAAGAAAAAAATGAAATCCTTCTTTTCTTGATTCATCACAGGGGGTTCCTATTGCTTGATACCTAAAGCAATCCTAACTACACTGCTCCCCCTCCCCATCTCATGCATGTGTTGGTTTTACCCGTGTAGTATCTTTCTGCTTCTCTTCATCCTCTGCTGTTTCTTCTGGTTCAGATCACCATCCTTTTGTTCCAGGGTTACTGCAAAGGTCCCCTAACTATGCTTTGTGACACTAGCATTTTTCTTTTTCTGCACTCTCCTTAAGGTGGCCAGAGTGCTTGAAAATCCATATTAATCACTGATATTCTGATTAGCACACTTCAGTGTTTCCTCATGACTTTGTATATAAGCCCGAACTCTTCACCATGGGGACCTACACAACTTTCCAGACTAATCTCAAGGCCTTGTTGAGCTGGCCAGAGGTCTGTGGCCATGTGCACCTCTCTGTACGGCATCTCTCAACATGGCAGCTGGCTTCTGTCAGAATAAACAAAAGAAGAGAGAGAAGTTTCTGTCTTGGTGTTACCCAATCTCAGAAGTGACATCCCGTTACTTTACCATGTTCTATTCATTAGAAACAAGTCACTGGGTCCAGCCATGTCAAGGAACGGGATCGCACAGGGTAGTGGCTGTCAACCATGGGTGAAAAGAGGCATAGAAATGGTAAAGGACTTGCCCAAAGTCACACAGCTGGCAAGGGGCAAAGTCAGGGTTTGAACCCAACTCATCAACTCTAGGGCCTGTGCTTTCAAGCTTTATGTGACACTGTTTCACTGGGCAGAGTAGATCAAAAGTTATCAGCAGATAGTATGTCTTAAAACCTCTTTGGACTAGAGGTGATGAGCCCACTCAATAGTCACTCTGTTCTATCCAAAACTCAGTTACAGTGTTTTGGGGTTGAGGGGTCTGCTGTCAATATGTGCCAACAAAACATTTTTTGTAAAGAGCTGTGTAGTAAGTATTTTAAGCATTGTGTGCCTTAGTTTCTGTTGTAGGAACAGAATAGTTAAATAAACAGGAATGGCTGTGTTCCAAAATAATTTTATTTATAAAACAGGCAGCAGGCTGGATCTGGCCTGCATGCTATTGTGTGCCAGCTCCTGGTTGAAATCACTGTGGCCATGCAGATGTATGGGGACATTTCTTCACATGAAAGCTAGAGTTCTGTGCTTTATTGAGATCTCAGAAGTCACTGAACCAAAAGATGGAACAGAAGTCATTTTAAAGCAATAGAAGCAGAATAGGTTGATGTATAATTTTATGGGCCCCATGTGCCCAAGACATCTCTTGAAGACATTTAGCCGTTGCCATCCCTGGTGCCTTGGACAACTTCTTTGAACATGATGAACCAAATACTCCATTGCATTTTCCTTTGTGCTTTCATCCTTTTGTATTCTGACTAGTCCTTTTTGTGCTCGATGCCTGAGTCCTTTCTCATCAACTTCCTTGCCCTAGCCCCAGTATTTTTTCACTTGTTGACTACTCTTAAATGCATAAGATTTCTCCCTCGGTCCCCATCATGCTCCTTTAGGTGGCAGGGGGTCAGTAATCCCTGGGAGTTCCATAAACTTGGATGTTTTCACATCTGAGCATGAATGCTTGGGTGGGAGCTTATCATAGAACTTCCGTAACATTGAGGGTGAATGCTGGACCCCAGGAAGTTCTAATTCTGGAAGATGTCTTTATTGGTACAGATGTCTTTATTGAGCAGACCCAAGAATGAGAAGTTTCCTGAAGCCAGCAGGCACCTGGTGACAATGTACAGCCTTCTAGAAGATTCTCGATGAACTTTTATAATGCAGTTTAAGAAGTTAAGTACTTTTGTCAGGATCATATCAAATAACCAACTGGCAATTCTATTTTTACTATGTTTTCTTTCTCACTGGAACAAATTATCTGCTAGGGAAAAAAATATTTGCAGTCTGTACCTCAGCCTTTATTTCTGAGTGCTGGTAATGATTTCAATAGTAATTCAATCAACGCTCTTCAAGCTCTTTGCCTAGGGCATTGTTAGTGTTTTATACATATTTATTTTATTTTGTGTGTCTTGGACCTTCTGACACTTAATAGTATAATTTACCTTGATTATACTGCAGATGGGGCTCTCCTCGACTCAATTTAAGAAATTAATGCATTTAATTTTAGAAGTGTGCGGTGAGATACCAGGTGACCCAGTTGAGTAAAAGAAGGGTTTCTAATTGCACTTCTAAATCAGACGGCACTCTGACTGCCCTTCTGGGGTTAAATTCTGCAGAAGTCGAGGGCAACTGAGGATTGCTGACTTGGTTTTCCCAAACTGTAAAATGGAGGTAGGGGAGGTGGTCTTTATTCAACACACCCTGAGTTTCTAAATATTTAAAATTAATATTCGCTACTCTTTCTAAAGTATAGTATTTAGAGATGCTTAACAATGAATGAATTCTTTTTCTCCCCTGAGGCAGTTTTTGAATTCCACTCAGCATTGCCTGCTGTGTTATTACACATTTTCTCATAATTGCTTTTGTGTAATCAGGGTTTGTGGGATAAAGGAAAAACGACTAGTCATATCTCAAGATATGGAATCTAGGGTGCACCTCAGCATTCTTTTAGGATTATTTAAAAATGGATTAACTGCATGCTTTTTTCTTTCTCATGACAATATTTTCTCATTAAAATGGATTTATTATCACATTTCTCTCCATGTTGTAGTTTGTGACATAAGAATGAATTATAGACCTTTCCGGAGAGACTTTTTAAAATGACTAGATGGTACTTTCTCCCCTGTGCCATTTGTTAGTGTCACAGGGATGAAGAAAACAACTTTATAATGACTTTTCTGGGTAAGAAACTGAGCTGTATCCTTGGGAAGGGTGTGGAGCATGCTCTCAAGGGGTCAGGTCTAATTATCCAGTGTCAAGGATGAAGCCACAACTTGATATATTTTGGTGGAGATTGTGATTTGGAGGCAGTTGACTTGGTTGACGAAGACATTACAGAAACTTTTTGGGCTCTTGGCTAGACCCAGATTGTAATCTCTGAGTTTTGGAGTTCAGGGCAGGAAAGAAAAGAGAATGGGTTAGGTGGTGGATGTGAGTTGATCAGAAGAGAGTACTAAAATAACAAAGGAAAAAAGCTTTCCCCTAAAAATCTCAGAGGATACTGTTGAGTTAAGAAGGAGCCCCGGGTAGGTAAGCAATTAATATTCTTTTGTAGGGAAATGAAAATGGAGGACAGATATCATATATGGAATTTTCTAAACAGAAGCCTTAAAATGATGGAAATAGGAATTTAAAAAAAGACAATAATAGATTACAGTATACTAATGGTTCATCGTGACACAGAAGAAATGATGAAAATTGAAAAGGAATGGAAAGGGGGTCCGCTGGCAGCTTGATATCCAGAGTGCGGCCCACTGACCAGACCACCGACATCACCCAGGCGCTTGTTAGAGATGCACAGCCTGGGGCCTCATCTGAGACCAGCTGCACCTGAACAAAATCCGAGGGACTGTGTGCAGATTCAAGCTTGAGAAGCATTGTTTTAAAGACAGACATGAAAAAACTGTGCTTTTTACCAACTCCTGCTGGGGTGGCCTAGGGTTACCTTTTCTTCTCCATGCTCAGAACCACACAGTTTGGTTCTACGTTAAATAGGAATTGCATAAGCACAATAACGAGAATGTTCTGTGTGTTACTAGAGAGGAAAAGCTTGGCATGCTTGAGATTAGAGTTGTAGAACAGAACGTAAAGGTTATAAACCTGGACAATTTAAAATAACAGCAACAGCCACCAAAAAAGAAGGAATGATAGGGGAAGAAGGGTGAGAAAAAGTAAGTAAAAGGAATAATTTTCTCACATTTCATAGCAAGGAGTCCACCAATACTGGTTAAAGTTGCAACTCCAGGAAACAGAGTTTATTTATTATATTTCAAATCATAAAATAAGTAAGTTTGAAAGTGTAGTCAACAAAACTCATCAAGGGAGTGGAGGCAGGGAGGGAGGTTGGAGGCAGTGCGCATGAACCAGACTCTTCATCCGTCACAGCAAGCCGCTGACGCAGGTGTTGCGCGAGGCCGATGAGTCATGAAATAAAGGCAGTAGCATGTCGCAACTTTTCCTAAAAGCCCGGGTGTGTGAGACATGTCACACTTATTTATTTCTTCAAATTTAATAAATTGACTACTAGTTCTACCCTGCCAATTTGGCAAGAGCTCAATCTTAGGATAGAGAGCCCCCTCCCCATCTATAGACACGTGGTTTAAGATCCCGCCCAGCTTGCTTTCTCTTCCTGTGGGACATTCAGCTAGATTGTTTCCCAGGCTCCCTTGCAAATGGCTAGGGCTGTGTCACCTGGTTTTGGCTGTGGGAACATGAGTGGAAGTGATGTGTGTTGTGTGGAAGGCTGAGGGATCCTGTGGCATGCTGACTGGGAGCATCCGGTTAGACTTTACTTAAGCAAGAAATAAACTGCTATTTTGGGGGCCTCGGAAATCATAAAATTCTCTTAGTAAGTTAGCTTATTTGAATAATACAAAGACCATGGGCCTTTCACATGAAGCTGAATGTTTGAAGGGCTCCCTTTTGCCTCCGTCCGTGATCACTGTGGTCCCTTGATGGCGAGTGTTTCGCCATTTGTATGCCAGGCTCTGCTGGGCATTTCCGCTGAGTCTGGAGAACCCAGGGGCTGGTGTTTAACTTAGAGAAGGAAGAAACGGAGACTGGAACTGTTATGATGGGATGCCTGGGTGAACAACGAGAGTTTCCTCTTCACTCTGTGCTCTGTTTGTTGCTTTCATTAAAAAAAAAAAAAAAATCAAGTGCATGTGATATACGTTTACCATGAAAAATACTTCTCCTGTGCTCGTTGTACTTGGAAGCTTAGAGAAAGCTGACAACAAGGACTTAGATATGAAACATGAGAATTTAATATGAGAAATTTCCCCGGGGAGAAGTTCAACAACAAGGGTGGAAGAAGGATTGCAACTTGTATAAGAAGAATTACATAAGAAGAGACCTTGTAGGCGAGGCTCCCTTTGCTTCTCTGGGCCTCAGTCTCCTTGCAACAGCCTGCTAGTCATGCAACTATGTGCCTGTCCTTTCCCCGAGCTGCTGTGAGGATCAAACTCAATTGAATTTACAGCACATTCACTTTGGACTTAACAAACTGATTTAAAAATAGTGACCCAAACCAAGCTCCTACTTACCTGGAGCGTAAACTCTGGTGGATGGGAGTCAGAAGACAGACATGGACACAAATGAGTCTATGTGTGTGAAAGAATTTTAAAAACTGAGAAGTATTGTTGAAAGTTGTTAGTAATTTTCTTTAACGTCATCTAGGTGCAGACTTTCTAGTTGTTAAAAAGTAGAAATGTGTTCTTAATCATGGGTCCATGTAAACCTCTTAGGTCATAATCACCGGGAAAGAAAGATGCTGCAACGCAGGCTGCTCCTGGAATAGACGAGTAGTTCAGGGATGACTTTCTTTGAGGATAAAGGTAGAAACGTGCTGGTCACATTTTTCATATCCATGTGTTCAAAATGCCTGCAAACTTGTCCTCCTCTGCTCTACTCAGTTTTTGATGTTTTTTCCATCCCTTCCATCTAGGAGAAAGATGCGAGAAATAAAGACTCTTCTGCTCGTGAGTCAGGTTGTTGGTTCTCTCTTCTCACCTGCCCAGCTCAGATTCACCCCCTGAGACCAATGAGTCTGCAATGTGTGAACACAGATAGGGAGCACGACGAGTCAGCCCCGCTACCCCTTGATTTGCCTGAACCTCCCCATCCCAAGTTCAGCTTTTCAACCTTAGGAAAGAAACATGAACTTTCAGATCGAATAAACCTGGATGGCATCCTGGCTTTGCCATTTTCTATTTTGTCTCAAGCAAATTAATTTGTTCTCTTTGAGCCTCTGTTTCTCTGTCTATAAAATGGGGGTAAAAACAGCTGCTTTACAATATTGCTGAGAGGATTCAGTGGTTTAATGCTTGCGAAATCACTTCAGGGCCTGATGTGTACCAATTATGCATTATATGATGGCAATTATTATTGAAGAAGTCACTATTATTTTACTTATATGAAAAGTTGATTGTTTTTGTTGTGCTAGCATCCATTATTTTTGGAGAGTGTCTCAGAAGCACAAGGTTATTATCATTGCAACAAAACAAAACAACAACAAACCATCCCAACAGGTTCCCGATGCTGATGCTGATTTTTAGTCACTGTGGCCATGAAAATGAAAGAGAGGGCCTTATCCTCTCTTGGTCTCCAGGGTATATGAATTGCCTCAAAGACCCTCCTGTGTTGGGGGAGCAGCAGCCCCCTCCCCAGTGCTAGTAGTTGATTTATTAGATTTGAACAAATAAAGCCCCCCATTCCCAGTGGGAAGCTTCTCTCATCTGACAAAGAAAGGCCAGTGCTCCCTGGCATGCTCCGCCCACACCACCTTTGCTGTGCCCAGATGCTCCGCTGCTCTGCACACTTAGGGGACGGGTTCCGGGCATCCTGCTCTATTTCTGATGCCAGCTCCAAAAATGGGCGCAGATATCTGATCAGAGGACGGTCCCTGCAAAAACAGCCTCCCACCCTCCAACCCCGCTGGTAAGCTGGATCTCTGGAGTAGGGTGAAAATTTTCATAGCAAAGTGACAGGTGTTCTTTCTCTGTGCCTTTCTGCAGCCCAGAGCGGTTAATGCCCAGTGCCCTGGCCTCAGAGGACAAGAAGGAGGAGAAGGACCTTGAGAACCCTTTATGGGGGAGGAGCAAGCTTTCCTCTACTCTCAAGGTTCTTCTGGCTGGTGTAATGATCAAATAGACATGAGACAGAACATCAAGAAAAATTAACCAAATTTAATATGTACATATGTGTGGGAACTCCACCTGCATGAGAGGCTCAGAGACCACACATGCAGGAGAAGTTCAGAGGCAGAAAGGGGGGTCTAAGGATATAAGCTATTCGAGCTAAGAATGAGGCCATGCACCTTAGGGTGCATTGCAGGATGATAAGAGCGGATGTTTAGTAAATAAAAGTGTCCCCTGATATATAGGTGGGTCAAAAAGAGATTATAGCTGAAGGGGCAGAAGGTTCTCTTAAGTCTGGAGCAATAATTTACTTTTAATGCATAATAATGCAAATACTACTGAGACACATTTTGGGGTGGCTCATTCTGAACCCCATGCCTCCCATCTGCTCACCTCACCAATTCCTACACTTACCTGTCTATTCAGTCACCAGAATGTTCCATTGTACATATCCTATAGCAACATCGACTTTGAAATGATGTGGTTATTTGCCAGAGACCAGAAATATTTGTGTTTTGTCTTACCCTGAAAAATTGTTAGAAGTAGTATAATGTGGTAGAATGCTTTGTGTGGTAGCATTCTTGGGCATTGGCTCAAATCCCAGTTTTATTGTGTTCAGCTGGGTTTCCTTAGGCAAGACACTCAGCATGTCAATGGTAATAGGTGATTTCAGAATTAAGGATTAAATAAGATGGTTGATGAAAGATCTCAAGGAGTATTAGTTACTTTCTGTTATTTCTCTGACTTACTGTAAAACACAGATGGGCTAGAATAATGGCAGTGGGGAAGTCAGTACAGAATCAAGATGGGAGTTTTATTAGTTTGTTAGGGATGCTGTAACAGACTACCACAGATTAGGTGGCTCTAAACAATGATGTCTTGTTTCAGGGTTCTGGAGGCAAGAATTCCAAGATCAAGGTGTCAGCAGGGCCACACGGCCTCTGAAGGCTCTAGGGGAGAATCTATCCTTGCTTCTTCTGCTGTCTGGTGTTTGCTGACAGTCCTTGGTGTTCCTCAGCTTGTCTATTGTTGCTCCAGCCATATGGCCATCTTTTCTGCACGTGTCTTCACATCCCCTGCCTGCTATGCCTGTCTATCTCTGTGTCCAAATTTTTCTTTTTCATAAGGACACCGGTCATATTAGGGAAGAATCTACCCCAATGACCTCTTTATTACTCGATTATCTACAAAAGTCTATGTCCAAGTAAGGTCACGTAGGTACTGACTTCATTGCATTTTTTTAGGAGACAGAACCTCAGAAGTATTGATATATTACATTTAATTTCCTTTGTTTCATTTTCAGCGTAATGCAACCTCCTTTTTTGGTCTACTTCTTGAAGTGGTTCTTATTTGCTTCTTCCGGGAGGTGAGGAGACTAACCACTTAACTAGGCTGTTCTATTCCTGTTTCATTCCCTTCCTATCTCTGTCTCTCACTCTCTCATCTACTTGTTTATCTATATAGTCATCTGTCTATAGCTCTGTGTGTGTGTGTGTATCTATTTGTATCTGTATTTATTTCTATGCCATCAATCTAGCTATCTAAGCCTAAACTTCTTTTTTTACTTGGAACTTTTTTTTCTTCACTAGTGACAGATATATGTGTGAACTCTATGAAAGATTAGCATGTATTCGTCTCTACTTATTGGAGGGTGAAAAGACACTAGAAGTAATAATGACAGTTCATTTCATTGAAGAAAAATATGCTTTCCTTAAATAGCAAAAGATTCTTTTCATTTAAAATATTTCCCAGTGAAAGAAACAGTTCTATCAGTTGAAACAATGTCATTTGCGAGCAAATTGTTCAGCAACATATTCTGGGCCAGCCAATAACGCTGGTATATACACAGCAAATCATTTCAATTTACCAACTGCTCTGAAATTATCTGACCAAGCAGAAAACATTAATCCGAATCCTGTTACAAATGGACATTGAAATAGGGTCATGAACCTTGGAGAAGATGAGGAAGAATCATCTTCCCTGTGATTTGGAATGGCCTCTTTTATCATTGTTCAGTGTTTTTCCTCTTTTTATTTGTAACTAATGGCATACCGCAGTTCAGGTCTGCTGGTCTTAATCTACAAACTAGGCCATTAGCAGCCCCAGTCTGCATGATGGCATACCAATTAAAATTAGGAGATTAAAGAGTAATGTTCCTTGCCCGAGACCAGTTTGCATACCAATGACAATTTCCCCAGCTATTGAATGAAGAAATACTTAAATGGCAGTGAACTTGGTATCATTAAATTTAGGGAACATTGAATAGTGTGTGTGGGGTGGTGGGGTGGGGAGGTGAGCCAGTCTGCTAGAAGAATGGGAATTAAATGCCAGAAACAGAGTTTTAATACTTGTTTTACTATTTAATATTTATACATTTATTTTTACTTTCAACAAATATTAGAACTCCGTCTAAATTAGAGAGAGATCAAGCTAAGGGAAAAAATAGTCAAATTGCATATTTCTCTATTCCAGAAAGAACCTCAGAGATACAATTTTCCTCTTTAATGTAAGAACAAGGGTGTCTAGGCCTGCATTACAGTAAAGGGAGCAGAGATGGTATGATAAATGAGATAAGCTGGGATTCAATCTTAGAATTCTTAAGAAGGTTTCTAAAGAAGGATTCAGAAACAAGTTATGGGAATTGACTCAGTTTAGCTTAAAAAGTAGAAAATTTAATGTAGACCTAATCCATATAAATCTAGGGTTCTCACGTTCTGTGTCTCAGTTTCTAGTCATTTCTATACCAGCATAGTCTAGCATCCAAAATATATTAAATAAAAATATTATTTTCTCAGGTTTTTTGACGATGATTTAAAATAACCTAATTTGGAAACTGTAGCAACATTTTCACAAATCCCCTTTCTAATCCACTTGACCCCAGAACTCTCCAGAATCTTTTACTTCAGTAAACTACCTCTAGAGCCCTTGTGACACTCAATACTCTCAGAATTTTTGTCTATCTTGGTCCATGGTCTCTGCTTCTTTATCTTCCTTTCTTATTCAAGCAAGAATTCTTCCCAGTTTCCTTACATCTTGCCAGAATTTTACCTACACTTTCAATTTAAAAGAAAACTGGTTAGCAAAGAGATAAACTTCCTTGAAGTGCAGAGGCGGGAAGATGGTTGGAAGAGGTGGAGGTGGGAGGGGGAAGATAGGACCATCCATACATTACTGCTCCTTTCCCTGATGCCCTTGGGCATTGGGGAGTTCTTGGGAACTGCAAAATGTCAGACAACTACTGCTTTGGTCTCTCTTGTTCTTGGGTACATACTCTTATCATTTGTGCTGTCAGTGTGCTTGTTTTTTCTCTAATAAGAGCCCAGATTCTCTGCCATGTATCTGCTTGCATATGGTTCTCCACAATAGACCACCTTAAAATGGTGGTCCCAGCCCTCCAGTTTTTATGAACTTTTAAAATGAATTGCCTTAATTGAGTCCCAGGAGAGATCATTCCCAACACAGAGAATCTACTAGCTCAGTTTGGTCCAGGTATTTACTTCTGGTCTAATAAACTATGGTCAAAAGGGCAGAGGGTGGGTGGCATGTGCATTAGGACTTAATATTGCTGGGAGGCAGGAGAGAGTGAGGGAAGAAGTAAATAATGTGGCATGCCCAGGCCAGAAGAGACACCGAAAGTCCTGTAGAGTTTTGAGATTATTTCAAACTCATCTTAGACATCAGTTCATAGGGCTTTGTGCTACGTCCTGAGTCCATACTGGTTACTTTTGGACACAGGCACCTGGTTTACCTGGACTTGGCTTACAAGCCTATTTGGAAGCTTCCCTCACTCAGGAATCAGTGACCTGCTACCGTCCCGCAAGGTTTTAAAAACTCCGTGTGACAATTGCAGGATACTCAATTTTCTTGGAGGAAACTCTTGGGGAAAGAAAATAGAGTTAGTGTGATAGGCATAGTATGTGAAATAACGGGAAACTCCAAGCCTCCAGCGGAACGTACTCTGGGGAAACCGGCGGTTTGAGTTCTCGTGGCGGCACAGACAATTCCATCAAGCCCACTCAGGACTCTGAATCCCCTTCCATGCCCAAACTAAAACAGGAAACACTATTCTACATTTGCATGATTAATACTATGTAATTACCCGGGATAGAAAGTGATGGAAGTAATTATCCAAGATCAAGTGATGGTGGTGATGATGATGATAATGAATTTGGCTTGGACTAACACGATAGCCCCTTAACTCCTTCATCTACTGCAAGTGTTATCTCTTTCCAATCTATTTCTAACGTGGACCAAAATTATATTTCTGAAATAATTAAAAAGTAAAAT
The DNA here is from genome assembly GCA_004027475.1 of Anoura caudifer. Taxonomy (NCBI): domain Eukaryota; kingdom Metazoa; phylum Chordata; class Mammalia; order Chiroptera; family Phyllostomidae; genus Anoura; species Anoura caudifer. The sequence continues at coordinate 283,474 of PVKU01000259.1, read as the reverse complement.
TTCTATGGCTTCCTGTTTTTTAAAGAACAGTGTCAAAACTGCTTTATAAAAGCCCTTCATTGATCTTAACCTATGTTCGAAGTCCCTTAAGTCACTTGTCACCTCCTTTACCCTTGTGTTTCTTATTCACAGAAGCATCCCCAGGGCTTAGAAAAATGTCTGGAACATAGTAGGCACTCATTAAATTTTGTTTAATTAAGTCCTTTTTATTGTTGCCTCTCATTCTTTTTCCTTTTGAAGTAAACCTTTCTTATTTTTAGATTACTATATATTTGTCTCTATGTCCTTTTTTCTCCTAATCCTGAATATGTTTCTGTTCTTGCACATTCATCCTATTTTCCAGATTCACATATGTGCGCACCTCTAGCTCTGACATCATGCTAGAACCCCAGTAAGAAAGTATTTGATTGAAACTTCACTTAGATTTGTGTCACTTTTGTCAAGGAAAACAAATGGAGTATGTTCACCTGTACGGTCAGAAATATGGCCTCATATTGATACCAGTAGGCGTGACCCTGGGGCTCAGACTAGGAGAGCTGGGCTGCACCATTGATTGGTGGGAGAGTGGACACTCTGCCCACTTACTCTGAGTATCTCATGATCTGACCTCTACCAAGTTCACCGGCCGGAGTTCCTTGGCTAGTGACCCAGGGGTCTAGCTTTTAATCTGTTACTATGGTTTCTAAAGTTGTTTACAACTGAAATCGGAAAAGCTAGTGTTCCTGTTGCCTGTTACCACCAGAACCAATAAGTAGAGATGGGGATTGAATCTTTGTGGGAGTTTTATCCAGATGGCCAGCGCCCTGAGAAGACTGCGGGTTTGTACCCTAACAGACCATCTTACAAACTGACTCTTTTTATAAGGAGAAGAAAAGTGTAGGTAAGGGGTTTGGAATTCAGAGAAAAGGCTAATCATATAAAAAGCTGCAGCATTCTTTCACCTGTGACTCTTTATCTGTGTCCCCAGACTTGTCTCTCCCTGGAGCACAATGGCTCAGATACCATCTTGATGGCTTGCAGTCCCCTGGGGCACAAGGGTGGAATTGCTGTGGTCCCCTGGAGTCAGGGTGGGTCATACCTTCAGTTCCTGGAACAATAGTGTTTTACATGCATTAATTACTAAGCTTATTGAGTATACCTGAAACTTAAATTTTCCAGCTGAGAGTTATCTTACTGGTGCAAGGAGGGTGATTTTTTTCCATCAATATTAATTTTATTCTCTTAGTTTTTTGTAGGTCTCAATGTGTGACAATCATTTCATTTAGTTGCCAAGAGGTTGGGCTTCCTCTTTCATTTCTTTAGAGCCCCCACAGCAAGAATTCAAATCTGTACATTTTGGGCTGAGGTGACAAATTGTATCTCCTTGACCAAACTTGGGTTCAGTTCCTTGACACCCTCTTCTCAACCAGACCTCAACTTTTGGAATTCTGTGTCCGTCTTTGCATCACCCGATTTTAGCAAAATCCTGCTAAGTCAGTTTGGAGAGAACCTTGCACCCTCGTTATCTTATCACTCTTGATGTCTGGCCAAACTCCTTATCCTGCACAATCCCTCAAGTGATATCTCAGCACCCTGATCCGCCTTCAGCAAGAATCCTGTTAAGTTTGTTTAGCCAGAATCCACCCATCCATTCTGTTTCTCTCTAGTAATTTTACATCCATTGACATCCCACCCTGTTCCTTGTCAATAAATCTCTACTATTTCTTCTTGTACTTGGAATTGAGCCCAATTGTATACTGAGGTCTCTTTCCCCCTATTGCTGTAGTTCCTGAATCAAACCTGTTTTAATCTCTTTAACTATTGTCCTGTTCTGTTTTTTGTTGAACAGAGGACACTTGTGTAATACTTTATGTTGTTGTATCCGAAGGTATCCTTGACATTTAGTCAACCGGAATAGGGACTAAGCCTCTTGGTTACCTCAGTAACCAAGTCCTCACAGACACTTCTTAACTGGTCATCTTTTTCTGACCTCTAGATTTTGATTAGGATCAATAGGATTTTGAATCCTATTGATCTGGGCCCAACAACTCTTTCAGTTGTAGGAAATAAAGACCAATGTGGCTATTTTTAGCAGAAAGGGGTTTGATATAAGGATCTAGGTGCTAACAAAATCCTTGGAAGGGCTGCAGGTTTTGGACATGAGGTAGGTCCCTGGGGATGGCCTCCAAAAAACAAAACCAAAAAACCAAAAAACCAAAAAACACTAGACTAGCTTAACAAGGAAGCTGCTTCTCTTGACTGGAAAGTGGGGAATCTGGGGGCTGCCACTGGAAGTGTGTCCTCAGGAACACACCACCTCAACCAGCTTCCTGACTTCCTCTGTCCCCACTCACATGAGGTTAGGGGCTGGACATCAGGTCTTGCTACAGTAAGTCCCTGTGTTTCCATGATTGTGTTTGCAATGGCAAAACCAAAGCATGAAGAAGAACTCCATATCATGCTCACCTTCCAAAATCTCATGAGACTCCTTCTAATGTAGTGGAAATTAATTTATATCCAGAAATCTCTCTTCAAGGGAATCTGGAAAATGTAGCTTTTAGCTTTCTGAGATGTAGGAAGGAAATTAGAATGGATGGCTACTGAGCTGTTCCACTATAACCCATCCCAAGCCCATGTGAAATAGCAGGATTATACTGTGGATTTTCACCTGGAGTTCAGCGTGCCACAGGTGTGGCTGGAGAGTAGGCCATATTCTTCACAAGTGGCAGGATTATGCCCCATGGGACCCCATCTCCCAGCTATATGTGAGCGGTTCCTCACTTCCCAAGGCTGATGAACCCACAGTTTCACCAGTAGCTGAACAGAGTCTTCCTCTAGGAATTTAAACTAGGGCACGTAGAAGGAATTTAACTAAAAGGAACCAATCTGAAAGATCAGAGGCTGAATCCAGAGTCCCCATTATGAGAATGTGTAAAATGAACTAACAAACAGAAACTTAGGAAGAGAAAATGGAAGACAAAGCACATAATCCGAGATGGAGATAAGCCCTTGAGAAACAGGAAGAGAACACTTGGCTTCTGAATTTGTAATTTCCAGGGAGGCCCAACTGTGTTTGATTTCCTGCCTTTGGATGCTCAGAGAATGCCTCTACTGTATCCCTGCCGTCACCCCCTCCCTCCCCTGTTTTTCTTGAGCTAGTTTCATTGGGTTTCTCTTTCTCATTGTAAATAAGCAAAAATTCACAACTTTTGGATTACATTTCTCTAAATGTTAACACTAGTGTTAAGGAAACACTGCTGACAGGCATTATTATCCTCAATTTTCCAGCATCTCTCTACGCCCAAAGAGAAAGTGTTGACTGATAGAGATATCAGGCTGAGCTACATTAGTGACGTATGCAGAAGCCATAGAAACTATGGGAGGAAGTTGTAGGCCATTTGAAAAAGATCACTCTTGTTAGAAGATGAAGGTGAGAGAAAAGTATAGAGAAAGAGAGAGGACATATTGGTGGTGTGGGAAATTACAAATGGATATGAAGTACATTTTATCACTTTGGTGGTTGTGCTATTTTTTTTTTTTTGAATGAGGTATTCTGATCTAACCATATGAGTCCATAGGTTTAAAGAGCTATATCCACAAAGACCAGATGCTTTTATACAAATATTTCTGTTGTATTTTGCCTACGTGTTGGAATATATATGTATATTCCAATGCTATTGGGATGTTATACATTTACACACACACACGCACAGATTTCTATTTTCCCTTGAAGTGAGCAATAACACTTGGGAAGTCCCCTCCCCCTCCCGTTCATCCAGGGAACAAGGACTTCACATCCCATGGGTGACAGACTGGGGAGATTTTTGTAGGAGAGACATTCTGGCCTGGACACAATGATGTGGACTGTTCGGGAGTAGATGCCCAGTTGAAATGACTAAACCGGCTTTGTCCATAAACATGATTAAGTTCCACAATAATCACAAAAACAAATTTTTCAATAGGAGTTCATTGTGGCTTCAATAGATATAAATGTCAGTGACTGGGACAGATGAGCATATCCTTTTAAGATAAATGCTTGCATGGACAATGAAAAAGTGCATCTAAAGGCCATTTCATGAAGAATTTTTTTTCCTGGTTTTAGCTACATGCAACAACAGCAACAACAAAACACTTTAGCCCTGCACCTTGCAAATAGTCAATGGGAATGGCTCATTGTCCTTTGTTTGGCAGAGGGACAATGTGCTTTGAAGTAACAAAACAGAAACAAAAACAAACAAAAACCCTGATTCCTGTCTCTTCTGTGTGAAGAGACAGGAATCTTTTTTTGAAATACACTGCATTTCAAAAAAATGCAAACCTTTCTTTGTTTTCAGGGCAAATAGCATACTTAGGCCCATCTGTGGTGCCAATTACAGAGAGGTGTCTGCTTTCTGGAAGGCTAAAGAGAGAGCTATTGTTCAGTCCCTGGGTGAAGATGTGGCCTTTCCCAACCTTGGATGCTGCTGGATTTGGTTCAAGAACCAGAAGGGTCTGGTGTTTGTAAATAAACCCTTGTATGAATAGTTAGTTCTTTCGAAATGGCAACAAAAACAGCATAGAGTGAAGGTGTTCATTTTCTTATTTTTAATTTTTTTTTTCAGGCTAGAAAATGTCACTAGTATTTTCTGAATTCCCAGGGGCATGGCAAAATAAAAAAATGTTGTATCTTCTCACTATGCTCTTTCCATACCCACATGTTCTGCATCTATACACCTCTGTGTAACCTCTTGCTCCCCCTAAAATTCACATCTTTTGGTGAATCAAATTGGCTTTGAACTACTCTTTGATCACTTGGTAGTTGTGCTATTTTTTTCTTGAATGGGGTATTCTGTGTGAACACACAAGTTTCCAGATTTAGAGTGGTTACATCTACAAAAACCATAACATGATACTTGCATTGAGTTTTCTTTTTAATTTTTTATTAGCTAAGTTGTGGCAGAAAACAAAAAGAAATTGCAGTTGCTATTCTGAAGATGGTTTAACAACAGGGCCGTTCACAGATGTGTAGGCAGGGTTAAAAGCCCCAGTGAGAAGCACCCGTTTGCCTTGGAACTGGTAAGAAGGAGCTGCTGTGTTCCTGGGACTCAAGTCCAGGCCGGCATTCCCAAATCCCAGACTGGCTGCGGGGCAAGCCCTGGCCTGGCCACATGCTGTCGAACCTGGAGCTGGGAGCCCAAGGAGACGTAAAGGGCAGTGTTTCTGGGAGAAGCTGAAATCCAGAGTTAGGCAGAGAGTCCAAATCAATGAGAGAATCTCAAGGGAATTAGAAGATTATTGAAAACAAGGTAGAAAACAAAGGCCAGAATTGGACATTTTATTTCAAAGGTAATGTAGGAGGGGTCCCGTGGACACTTTCTTTGTCTTTGTAGAACAGAAATGGTAAATATTCACAGGATGCCTGCAGCCTGTGCTGTGGTTGCTGGAAGAATCATGCAGGTTCAGACATAAAGTGTTAAAAGCTAACTAAGCCTTGTTGTCAACAATGTGGTCGAGCATTATATCTCACATCTTGTGTCCGGATTGTGCCACATATCCCTACAATTTCTTGTTCTGGATCCATTTTGATGGCCTACCTTATTCTCCAGTTTTTGGCTCTCACTTAGAATGAATACAGGTTAAGAAAGCTACTCATTTTGTGCTCCGAAAGTCTTTGGCGATCTTACGTAAAGGCCTGTGTATAGGGAGGTAGAGTGAGGTGATAGGTACTAATGTGACTTGTAAAAAGAAACCCTTGAGTCTCAGGGGTTGAACACTATGAAAGTTTATTTCTTTTCTTTTACTGTAGTCTAATGTGGGTAGGCTGGCTCTCTGCCATCTGTTAGCTATAGCACTTGGAACAGTGACCTCCACAGCATAACCACAGAGAAAACTGGGGTATTTGGTGCAGTGCTTTTAAGCATCAGGAAGAGATGATTACATCATTCCCATTCCCATTCTGCTGGCTGGAACTCCGGCAAATGGCCAACTGCAAAGTAGGTTGGATAATGCAGGGTTTTTTGGAAGAGAAAACCATGGTTCCCTTCCATAATCTTGAGCAGAGCAAGCTCAGGACACTGGAAGAAGACATCCCTGTTGGACACCTACCATGTACATGGCTTTGACATCTTTCAGCAAGTCTAAATTTATTGATGGGGGTCCTTTTGGAGTTAGGGGTCAGAGACCAGAAAATAGCAGTTAAAATAACTTAGGTTTAATATAATAACTAGGACTATGATGCTGGCTAAGTGCTGAAAAAGAAGAAATGGATTAAGAACAACCGCACTGCTGAGATCCACAGTATTGGGAAACTGGTATGTAGGTAAGAGTGATAGGCCAATAAAAAGTTATTATCAAGCACTCCAAGCTGGACAGACATAAAGATAGTAATATTTTATGTCTATGGTAGGGAAATTGAGAAGAAGCTGGATTCATTGGGATAGATGATGAGTAGATTGGGTATTTGATATGCTGGCATAAATTCTAATAGAAATATCCTGGTAATGCTTGAAGAAGTATCTGGGGAGCTATGTCAGTGGTAAGTTCAGCCACAGAAGCAAGCGAATACTGTGAAGCAGAGGGAGGCATAACAAACTACAGGGAGAGGAAGGAAGGGACCACTACTCAGTTTTAGGGAATATTCTTGGGCAATGCAAAAACACATATGGCGTATCATGGGTTTTGCTTGTAGGAAAATCTAAGGTAAGGTGAGAATGGTTTCAATAAATGAAGATTTAAAAATTCCATTCATTTTGTTTTGCCATTTTAATCCTTCCTTTTTATTGTATCTCTTTTTTAACATTTGGGTGCATGATACATATTCCTATTTCAGGGTAAAGCAGTTGGGATTTAATTTATGAAATAGTTGACATAGTCGATAAAACAAAACAATGATTTGCTCAATTCTATTATCCTAATGCAGGTGGTTATTGTATAGAGTTTTGATCTGTAGTCTATATACCTGTATAAAACTATAGCTATTTTAATACTAAGGAAATCACATTTTTCAGACCTACTTAATATACTTTTTAAAAGAACTATTTTTTATAAACTTCCCAAAGTTACTGGTTTCTTTCTAACCAGTCTTTTAAATAACCATCACTTTATTAAACATAATTGGATGAGTTACAACAATGAAACAGACTTGTAAGATATATTTCCTGCCTTGAGTTGTTCATTTACTTGCATGACTTTAACCTGTCTGGAAGGCAGATTAGCAACAATTAACAAGCCCAAAGGACAAGTAAATAATTAATAATGAATTTAAACAGATGGCACTATAGCTGAAATGTGGCAGCAGGAAGCAGAAGGGACTGGTATTCCAGAGGAGATAATTTTGAGACACTTTATTTCTCTTAGTATGTTGCATAACTGAAAGAGTATTTCAGGACAGACATTGAAGAAATCCTCTTAGTTTAAAACCTCTGATAGGAATGCACAAGTGGGCTTCTTTAACCACAGACTCTGAACTATATCTCTTGGTTTTTCTATAGGAAAATATCAACGAGGATTTAATGAAAAAAAAAAAAAAAAGAAGATTAGAAAAAAAGTATTTTCTGACACAAGTTGTTTTAAGAGAATGTGGAGAAAGTAGGTTCCAATTCAGGAAGGCCAGCCTCTTATCACTCTCACACAACTCGAAAAGTTTCCTGAGTACCTGACACATGAGTAACGTTACTGCATTTTTGCTTGTCAGTCATTGCTCAGTAATGAAAGCAGATGTGTCATGATAGTTATTAGTTGGAAAATTTTTCTGGAAGGTTGTCTGGGTTGTGTGTGTATAAAGCATTTAAAAGACTTTGGGAATTGGACACCATTATTAAAAATTATCAAGATAAGATGCTTTGCTTATTAGTAAACATAATATAGTATCTTCTTTTGATTCCTCGTATACTCAGAATGTAAGAGAGTGATGGGGAAGGTTCAGGTAATGTGGTTGAAGACATACAATGCAATATGTACATAATGTTCTTTTATTATTTGCTTTTTTATTCGACAAGTATTTAACCATTCCTGTGTGTGTCTCTGGCTTTTATTTTGAGAGTCCAGAACTTACACAAGAGTTTAGTTTATTAACCATGAAAGCAAAGCGAATTGAAAACATTTTGTGTAAACTGCCTTTAAGAACGTGCTTGGAAATGCCTTCCAATAACGAGCTAAAAGGGGGGTATAATATCTGCATTTTGACCTTCAGGTTAAAACAGTTGAGGTTTCTTACTTCTTTTTCCTCTTTTTTCTTTCTGGCCCTGGAAATATCTGAGGAGTTAATAGAGAAACACTTCAGCCTTCCCTGAATGTGACAGAATCTAGGGCTCAGTAATTAGAAAGTTGAGCTGTGCTAATGAATGGGGGCAACTGTGGCAACAATGATTTGTATAAAGGCCTCTGGGGGTTAGTAACGTCTCTGACTGGGGACTGTTGGCCTTCGTGGATGCTGCAGCTAAGACATCTCTGAGGAAAGGAAAAGAATGAAGACGGTGGACAGAGCCCAGTGGCCCCGGATCAAGGGAGGGGCTGCGGAGGGGAACTGGGCTCTGGGTTCCAAAGTATCTAAAGGATCAAAGGTAAAAACAAACAACAACAACAACAAAAATAAACTAGGAAAAGCCACATGTGCCTTAATAATGTATTTTACACTTCTAGAATTTAGGAAGGCTTTTGAGAGCATCTAAGCTTATATAATTATTACCTCTTAGATCAGGGAACTGAGGATTAATTTGGAGTTTGGGCTAGAACCTAGAACTATGAGCAGGTTCCACTTTGCAATGCAGATTGAGGGTGCAGGGAGTAGAACATGCAGGGAAGTGTCTCTGGATATCCCGTTGCTGATAGAATCATCAGTTATGCTCTAACTAAACCCAATGGAGGAAGAATAAATAATTTGTGTTTGAAGATCTTGCAGATGGGGGTTCAAATGATAACAAGAACAAGAGGCCATGGAAAAACAAGGAGTAAGCAGTTGTCTGAACTTCTTATATTGTTCAAATTCAGGCTGGTGCTTGATTGCTAGACCCAGGCTGGGATCTGGGGAGTTCTGGCTGAGTGTGGGTGTGGAGCCAGGCTTGACACAGGTATGTAGAAGAGGAGCCGGAGGGGTCAGAAATTCCGTATCCTCAGGTGCTGCTGGGTTTGAGAGCCCACTGAGACAGTGCACATGAATGATCTAACTGAAGCCATTTCCTCTGTCTGGGCAGAGGAAATTGAGTACAGGCAACTGGGTAAAAACTGCATATGACAGAGCAAGAAAAGACAGGTGAACTAAAATATTGTGGGTTGATTACAGTTGCTATTCTAGAAACTTTCAAATGAGAGCTGATGTCACACTGGCAGTTGGTGAGGGAAATCGTGAGGGTGCTGAGCAGTAAGGACCTCATTATCTGTGACCGTTTAGAAGAGCTGAGTCATGAGATGGAGAAATATGGGTGGGAATTGGTGTCCTAAGGTTTGCTTTCGTGCTTAATTTAGATAAATGTCTTCTGGTCCACTGTGTAGGTATGGGTCAAGATGGTTAGAGCGCAGGCTGGTGACTGGGAAGAACTGCTGACTGTGTCTTTTTTATTCAGAGAACAAATATTCACTGAGCACCAATTTTCTGCCAAGTATTGGAGCTACAACAAGGGATGTGATAGGGACCCTAGCTTCATGATATGTACTATATTTAGAAAAAGGCAATAAGCAAATAGATACATGAATAAATGTAAGTAAACTTGTGTAATAAAAGAAATAAAAGGGTATCACAGAATTGAGGACGTTCTTTAAAGTACATGGTTTGAGAAGACCTATCTGAGGAGGGGATGTTTAAACTGATGAGAAAGATTTATCCATTTGGAGAACTGATGAAAAGCATTCCAGACATAGAAAAAAGCAAATGAAAAGAAACCAAGGGACTATTTCAGGATGTTTTAGGGACCATGAAAAGATCGTGTTGCTGGAGCTCAGTTTACGTGGGGGAGAATGGCCTGAGCTGAATTTGGAGGCAGGCAAGGAGATGCCCTCCATGGATACCCTTCTGTGCTTCTTTTACACAGGGTACCAGGGTCAGTCTGTGTGACCAAGAGAATCTGTCAGAAGTCACGGTATGTGGCAATTCAGATGCGGTTAGGAAAGACACTGTGGTTTCCACTTGGCGGTGTGCTCTCTGTCTCTTCTCTCTTTCTTGGATCACTTGCTTTGGGGAAAACTAGCTTCCATCTGGAGACCAGTCTTATAAAGAGGCTCCCATGCTGATCAAATGTAGTCTTCTGTCAACAGCCACACGCGTGAGCTTGGAAGTGGCCTCTGCAGCCCCAGACAAGCCATCAGAGTGCTGAACTCCAACAACAGCTTCACTAGACTCTTATGAGGTACCCTGAGCTGGACTCACTCAGCTAAACCATTTCCAGATTCCTGACACTTAAAAGCTATGTGAGATAATAAATTGTTTTAAGATGCTAAATTTTAGGGCAATTGGTTATCAATTGGTTATGTAGCAGTAGTACTTATAATAGTTCTTAAGGAATTTGAATTGTATCTAAGTAAAATGCCTTTCCAAGCCAAAGAAACTTCGAGCTGTCATCAGCTCGAAGTTTGACTAAGTAATCTCTTGAGATTTTTGTTCAATGACTGCTGGCTGGACCTCTTCCCTACAGACAGTGACATATTCAGTCACGTCACATTTAGGACTCATGCACACACAGAATTAAGACGTCATTCTATTTATTTGTAGTCTCCTTGAAAACAAAGACAGGACAACATTTGGAGTTATTATAAAATAATGTTACCCCCTCAGTTCCAAATTAAGAAAAGGACACTTAGTGTACTGATGTCTACTCGATCCAGTGAACATTTGCAGAGTAACTTGGAGGGACTGCTCTGTGCTCCGCATTGTGAGGTGGGGGCCATGACCAGAGTAACAGTTCCTGTCCTCTAGCTACTCACAGTTTAGGTGGAGATACATTATTTTAGAATCTATACAAATTCATGACATTTTTCTTCTCTTGACCAGATGGCACTTGATTCTTATCAAGATCAAGGAGACTGAAATTGCAGAACACCAAAAGACAAAGACTGGTGTAAGGGTTTTCTCTTCCTTTGTTTCTTAAATGCAAGCATTGTACTATTTGTGTTGTTTCCAGCCCTTTGTAGAAACTGGGACATTTCTCCTCTGAAGACTATTGGGCTCAGGGGTTGATAAGACTTTCTTGTTGTTGGATGGGTTCTAAGGCAGTTAATGCAGAGATTGTAACCAAGTGCATGTAGAGGCAACCGATAACTTACCCAGGGCAAGGATGTTCTTACCCTATTTACTGTTTCATCTCGGGCACAGGAACTTTGAGTCCATTTTGACATCCAATCACCATTTTTTATTATTATCATCAAGACATCAAGAAACAACTTTCTCCCAATTTTAAATACATCTCCATAAAAAGCAAGAACTCATAGTTTAAAAAAAAGGGGGGCCTCAGGCATCTACATGTATCTCTCTTTGTTGCAGACTGTCTCTCTCTTCCTGGGATACAGAGGCCTTTGCACATCGTCCTTCAGAAGAATAATTGACATGGCCCTTTAATTCTTTCTCTAGGAGAAGCAGAAACCATTACCAGGCAGTGACAGAAAAGCATCAGGCTGACTGCGGGAACTGTTTCCCAAGGGCCTCTTAAAACACAAACAAACCCAGAACAAACACAACTATGAGATAAAGCCTGATAGGTGTGCCATCAGAGGGGCATATTTCAAGGTGCCTTTGAGATCTGGGGACCTGATTTTGGAATTTTGAGCAGTCTTAATAAGCAGGTGCATCATCTCGGTGAAGAAGAAGGTCAGCTGGGTGCACTGAGGTGGAACTGATTGGCTAAATTGCCAGTGGCCGCAGAACTATCCAGCAACAGCCTGGTGCCAGGAGGGCAGAAACAGCTGTATCCAACCTGCGCTGAAATCTGTCTCTAATTACATTCACCCAATAAAAGCTTGGTTATTTACCATTAGAGAGGGGTTCCTAATGGCACTTACATGTTTCATCCTTTTAGATAATTTTGCCAGGTTTTTTTTTCCTCCTCTGGCTTGAGGCGCCAAATGTCGAGAAAGTACATTTCCAGAATGTTCTCTTTATTGCTTGATGCAATATAAAATCATCTAGTAACTGTGAATGCTAAAGGGGTGTTTACTTCTTGAAAAAGAGAGTGAGTCAGTCCACCAAGGGCACTGCTGTATCTGTGTTGTTGCCCCAGGAAGGTTAACCAGCCAAAGTTCTTCATTTATCTGATGGCAGCTGGCCCAGGTTAACTGGAGGCTTCTGAGTTCCTCCTAGGGATTGCCACCGGGTACAGGTTTCCCCGGTTCCGTGGTGTGTAGTTCACTACATTAGCACTGGGACAGACATGAACAGGTCAATAAAGGCCTCACAGAGGGCTGTGTAGGCGAATGTCAGCTAGCACATGGCAGGATGCTGGGGGCCGTTGAACAGGCGGGGCCTGCCGAAGGCTGCTCCCTTTCACAGCCGTGGCAGCGCTGTCTCTGAATGGAAGCGTTGCCACGCCACGCGGGAATTGTGCTGTTTTCTGAAGCCTCAGTCTCAGCCCAACCGACTGGCCGGAATTTGAAAATGACATTTAGCAGTTTCTGTAAAACACAGTGGTTACTGTGATCAACTTTGGGACCAGACAGACTGTGTTTCTCATACGATGTGTGAGCAAGTTCCTTAATCTTGCCAAGCCTTGGGTTTTGTCATCTGCCAAGTGAGGATAATAATAGAAATGGTGTACAAGGGGAATACCTTTCCACCATTTTTGTTTCCAAGGGAAATATACCTTAGCTTGGATAATATATGCAAAATGCTTAGAATGTTGCCTAGTACACGGTAGTATTCAAAAAGTGGTTATTACCATTATTGGAAGTAATTTAGAAGCCCTGTTTACTAATAGGGAATTGAGGGGCAGCTGACATTATCTGTGGTAACTCCAAGAATTCATTGTGGAAGCAGGGTGAGAAGTCCTAGCTCTTGCTTTCCAGTCCGATGTGGTTTTTATAACCTTTATTTGCCTTAGATGGTTAATATGGAAAGGTCTGTGTAGGAGGCATCTTTGCAGATTTTACATCAACAAAACAAACAGAACAAATTTCTTTTTCTTTTTTCCTCTCAAAATAAGCAATTTGCATGGGCCAACCCACCCGCTCAGTCCTCTCTCAGCCCACACAGGCCTACCTGTCACTGCCACTCCTCGAGCTGGGGCCCTGCAGCCAGTGTCTGCTGACCTCCCGTGCTCTGCTTTCCCTTCATTAGGACAGAACCCCAAGGAACGCAATTAAAAGGAGAGTAGAGATAAAGTATAAAATACTGTCCTTTCACTTTCAGTTTTCCGCTTGAGTCCTTTCAAACTCATTCAATGTATTGGTAAGTCTGAGAAATAGATTACTGGGTCCCATTTTCCTTTCCAGTTGGATCAATTGGCAATGACTTTCTGGAGCATTGTCTTCTGAAGGCTTCAGATGGTGTGTCTAGGTTCAACAGTGAGACGTTATAGTGGTCAGCTGAAATGACTCCTATGAGTACAAAGAATGAAGGGGTCATGGTGGCATCTGTGCCAAGTATTTGGCATTCTGGCCTCAAGATTTGGGGTTGACAGCAATGCTAGAAACTCTGTTAGGGCAGGAGTCATGGTTGATTCATCTTGACTTAGTCCAATGTACCCCTGTGCTTTGCATTTTGTTCTCAAACTTCTTTTTTCAGGAAATATTTATCGAGTGCCTACAACATTCTAGGAACTTGGCTACCCCAAAAACAGCTTCCACTAACAATATACAAGTTATTGCCATATTCTGTATCTTATCATCACTTTGTTCTAGCTCTTCCTCTTCCTTTCACTGCCATTGTCTCGGTTCAGGAGCTCATTATCTTGACTTGAATTATCACCATGGTTTCCTAGGGAAAAGGGAAAACACTTCATTTTACCAACTCTACAGCTGTTCAAGTTCTTAAAACACACCAAAAATTCTTCCAAAGAAGGGATGAAACAATGGTGAGAAAAAAGAGAAGGAGGAGAGGAGAGGAGAGGAGAGGAGAGGAGAGGAGAGGAGAGGAGAAAAAATGGTAGAAGCAAATCAACAGATATTGCCACTGAGAGATTACTGGGAGAAAAAAAACCTTTATTTGAACAGAGTTTTCAAATAAGCACAGACACCAAGAAAGACAATTTTTTTTCTCTTGGAATTTAGCAGATAGGTACATGCCCCTTCTTGTCTGTCCTTTTAAGATATAACAGCTTATCACTGCTAAGGTGTCTTAAATGATGTCCAACCATCATCTCATCCCATTCATTCTATCCATCTCATTGTTTCTAGAAAAATTTATCTAAAATGTGCATTGCTAGTCATGTCTCTCCTCTGCTTAAAACCCTCTGATGATTCCCACTGCCCATAGTAGAAATGCTGTCAGGCCCTATTAGTGCATTAGGATAATTTGTGAAGTGTGAACTGCATGTCTGCTACTAATTGAGTTGAAGTATTGAAGATCGATAGTAATTTGCTTTTTAAATATAAATTTCAAACTTTTGAACTTCAATATTCTTTTTTGAATGGAATGGAAAGAGATGAGGTTGTGTGTAATCAGCAGTCTTTTCTATGTCATGGGATACGCCATGTGGCAGCCATCATCAATAACTATAATGATGTCATTTCACTCAAAATTTGAGGGTGTCTAGGGATACATGTCCTGCATTTCACCATCAATTGTCATAGGTTTTACAGTAGAAAAGCTTCTGGCCCACTGAATAAGGTCCAGATTTCATGAAGACTGTAGAAGGATGTCCCCAATATCTTGTTTTTCTCTTTAGACAACTCTTCGAGATACCCTTCCCCAGCCCCATCTACTTATTCAATCTGCTCTCTCTCTGAAATGCTTTTTACCACTCCCAATTTGGTAAACCCCTCGGATATTGTAAGATCGTTATTCATTTCAAGTATTACTTCCTCTACTTTGATGTTCCCTCCCCACATCTAGTAGAATTGAGTGCTTACAGAATTCCATGGAAAGCTGGAAAAATGAGGTCTTGCCTTGTTCATTTCTCTTTCATTTCATTAGGTTCCATTAAAAAAAAATCTATTGCTTGAGTCACAAAAGCTCAGGGTCTGCTATGGGAACAAACAACTCCAAAGTCTCAGTGGCTGGCAACAGCAAAGGTTCATTTCATTGCTCGCATTCCATGTGTACTGTGAACTGGCTGGGGTCTCTTTCTGCATCACCATTCAGAGGGTCAGGATAGATAAGCAGCTATCATCTTAAACTTAGTTGAGTACCATGCCAGAGGGAAAAGGGATGGTTTCACATCCTCCATTAAATCCCCAATATTACTTGTCTTCCTGATCTATTAATTGTAACTAATAACATGATCCTGTCCAAACATAAAAAAGCCAGGACATTCAATACTACCTGTGCATGTAGGGCAAAAAGCCAGTAATAATTGGTGACTAGCACTAATTATGGTAATACATGCCCAACGTAAAACTAGTCATGGTTATGTCTTAGAGTTATGGGAGAGGTCTGTTTTCCTGAGCAAATTGGCATGACATAATTAGATACAGTTGACGTTTCTTTAGCAAGAAGAAGGGAGGAGTAGCCATTGGACAGATAACCAACTGTATCTGTCACACTCTGTTCCTTCAACCCTGGAGCTAATTTCTGGGGTTGGAAAGTCTAAGAGCTCCATAGACTCAGTTTCATGCAGAGCCATGATAAGTTTTGCAGAGCTAAATACTCTTGTGAACCATGTTTTGGGAACTTCCTGTATAAGGGCTCACTTAGAGTCTGACAACCCTATGAGCTAGGCAATATTTTCCAGATGCGGAAACAGGAGACTGGGAAGGATAAGTAGCTTGCTCGAGGTCACAGAACGAAAATGTGGAGGAACTAAATTTAATGCCTGTCTGCCTCCTGACTCTGAAACTCTTGCTCTTTATTTCTGCAGCATCTTTTAGGAAACCCTTGGAATGATATTGACCTCTTTTAAACATATTCTTAACCTTCACCTACTATCATCTGAGGACATTCTAAGTCTTGAGTTTGTTTCCTGCTGTGTAAACCACATTTTTCTTTGTTTTAAGCATTTATCTAACTACAGTTTTAAGGGAGGATATCGATATGAAACCAGAAAATCTGGCGTTCATGCTGCCTGTCACCACCAGCACCAATAAGCAGGGACAGGGATTGAATCTGTATGGGTGCTTTATTCAGATGGCCAGTGATCTGAGAAGATGAAGGGTTATGTATCCTAACAGACTGTCTTAAATTCCATTTTAAATAGACACTGTTTATAAGGAGAAGAAAAGTACAGGTAAGGGGTTTGGAATTCAAGGAAAAAGCTAATCGGATAAAAGCTGCAGCATTCTTGCATCTGTGTCCTGGGCGTCTCACCCTGGAGCACAATGGCTCAGATACCACCTTCATGGCCTGCAGTCCTCCTGGGGCACAGAGGTGGAACTGTGTCTGGTCTCCTGGAGTCGGCGGGGGGCGGGGGGGGGGGGTCATACCTTCAGTTCCTGAAACAATAGCTGTTTACATGCACTGATTACTAAGCTTATTCACTATTACCTGAAACTAAAATTTTCCAACATTTGAGTCCCCCATCAAGGAGTTTATCTTCCTGAAGTCCTGTTCTGACAACATGAGGGCACTTGGCAGTGACAGTGTGCTTTAATTCAGGAAAATGGATGGCACAGTGCTTTTTCTGCAGAAGGAGATTTATACTTAGTTCCTCCTTTCTGTTAAGATTTATTCACAGGCCTGAACAACACAGGCCAAGGGCTGTGTTTTCTCTTCCCTCAGCCTCCCCAAAGAGCTATTGATATTTAATAAAATAATCATTGTTATGACTTAAAATGCTTGCTGTAATCAGATCAAACAAAGCAATGATATTTTATTTTTGAAAGCAATGAACAGTAGTTAAGTTTATTGTGCCTCTTTCAGAGAGTTTGGGTGGGGGTTTCAGCCACAACGATGGCACTGTTTTATAAATTTTTATTGCTTGAAGAGACTGAAATTAACATTTGATGACTTCTTCATTGATATCTGGCATTTTTTTCCATAGGCAGATTCTAATAAAGAAGTCAGTTAGAGCTATTAGACATATTTTAGAAGAATCTTTTGATGCGTATCTTCGCTTAGATTATGAAATTTAAATCATTGCTGCTATCAGTATGAATACTAATGATATAGCCTGCCAGATGGAAACCTTTCATAAATTTTCACTTTTCTCTTACAGTCAGTTGTAAATCTTAAGTAAATGACTTCTTGGGTGAACTATGTTGATGTCAAGCTTTAATGCCTTATGTCCACACTGATTTCAATGTCATAAGTACCTGGAAGGCATGCAACTCTTAATTAAATGTCATTTTCCTTTTCCATTATTGAACTAGAGCAGAGTGCAGACTCTCCTTGCATTGTCTGTGGCTTCCCAGTGAAGAGCTCAGCTTGCTTTGTCACAAGTGGGTCCTTTGGAGCTATTTAAATGCTTTGGTGTCATGCAGTCTCTCCTCTCTTAACTAAAACTGTCTTTCTCAATGTGTCTTTTAGATAGTAAAGCACTGTTTCCTTTGTCCTTTGTTCTCCATTTTGACAAAACACATTCTGTGGGTTCCTGCCTCATTTTAACAATTTTTCTTACCTGCAGAAATTGATGTTTTAGTTCTCTTCAGGAGTGCTAATCTCCATATGAGAACCACATGACATAAAAAACTTCATCCCCATGGGGACATATCAGTATTCAGACCAAATCTTCCGAAGGGCCTTTCTTACCAATTACGAGGAGCGTCTGATAGTGTGTGATTGCTTATCACTTAAATTTCTTGTGGAGCACTTTTCTTTTATTTTCCTTCTAAAATAGAGCCAAATTTTGAAAGGTATTATTACTTATATATTAAAAAAAGGAGACAAAACAAATTAAATGTAAATAAAATTAAATGTAAGATTGTTCAAACTTTCTTGTGTTTGGAAACCCAAAGGAAACCAGTGACAAAAAAACTGAACAAAAATACTGAGGTAAGTCAATAATATTCCCAGCAGAAATCTTAGAAATCTTACAGGTAAAACAACCTTTTCCAGTTATTGAGTTATTTTTTCACCAGTTGTTTATTTATTGATTTGTTTTGTCATTAAACCCACAAACCAAGTGATAAATGTGCTTCCTTTGTTGTTACAGTGTAATGCATTGAGCTTTCCTTGAAGCTTCATTAAAATTATATCTAAAGCACCGATTATAAGAAAATGATTAATAATACAATAACATGGCACAACTGTTCTGTGGAGCTGTTTGGAGTTGTGAGCTTTTTCATCAACATTGTTTTGTTCTCGGCTTCCATCCACCCAGGGAGGCAAATGCCCGTCACCATTTTTTTCTCCATCACGCAACAGCTACCATCACGGTGTAGAAACAAAGGCACCAACAAAACACTCTAAACCATTCAAATAATCTTCTGACATGGGTTCAGTAATTAGCACTTTTCAGTTTCAACAACTGTAATTAAACCTGACCTTTAAGCTACCGGCAATTATGTCTTGACATTTATGATTTTAAACTGGCTTTCCTTGGGGTGAGAGGGTGTTATATTCAGGTTCTAATGAATAGTTTTGTCATATTTACCTGTTGTCAAAGGGTCTCTGCTGTGGCTTGGAGGGGACCACTTCGGGCAGCGTCCTGTCCCTGGAGGCGTAATGCTGCCACTCTGAGGGGGAGTTTGCAGCAACGTCAGGCCAATATTGAATTTCTGTAAGAGTGTTTTAGTATTAATCAGGTATGGCAAAATTCCTGCTGGAAATTTTTAGAAAACAGATGAAAAATTAACCCAGAGTTTGAGTGCAGATGACGTGGGCTTTCTTGGGATCTAATAATTTGTGGCAGGTGAGTAGGATGAAGCTTTCTAGCTGCCACGAGAGAAAAGCTGAGTCAAGCAAGAATCCGGAAGGGAGAGGAAACCTAGATGGCGGACCTGGTCTTGATGGCTTTCGTTAAGCTTGAGCAGTGGTGAAGACTTTCCCTGATTTTTATCTTCTCCCAGGCTACTTCCAACTCAGTTCTTCATTCTTGATAATAATAACCATAGCTACATGCCAAGCACTGTGTCAAACCTTTTACATATATGTACAGTTTTTACATTTTAATGGCTGTGTGAGGTAGGGGAGACTCTAGTACCTAGCACAGTAAATCTATAGTCCTTTGATTTTCTTCAAATGTTAAATGGTAATATGTGATGAAATCAGATAATATTTTGAAATATTAATGTCTGTGTTTTTTTCCTCACTTCCTTTATATGGTCACCCCACCTCAGCCCGACCCTGCTAATCAGAGGCATCCACCTTCCTTTTAGGAACCACAAGAAATAGTCAACTGTGATTTTCTGACTTCCAAAGTGGGTCCTAAGAAAACATGACCATAACCAGAAAACTGGAAAGAAGACAGAGTAAGAAGCAGTAACCCAGGGTACTCCTCTGTCCACCCTACTATAGGCAGGTCTCTGCATGCAAGAGGGTAGGTTCAGGGAGGACTGGTAACCTTAGTTGATTAAAAGTAGGAGGGAGTGACTTACCGGGAAATGTTGGTACAAACCAGATAGAAAGGTGGTGTGGGCTAGATTATAGGAATGGCCAAGCAGAGCCCAAGGGGTACCCTGGAAGCCCAGCAATCACAGACAGAACATTTGCTGCCAGTAGGGAGTTCTGTACATTGTCACATAGACAGAGAAGCCATGTTAGTGGAGCTTTTAGCCTCATTAACCTTGTAACACCGGGACTTTTCATGGAGAGTTGTCTGCAGGTGGCTCATGGATTGCTCAGGAGGAAGATACCTATGATGAATCTCCCTGAGGCCATCTAACTGCTTTGTGGGGACATTTGCTTTTTTTTTTTTTTCCTGTGGCTCAGGAACATATGTAAGAGTCCCAATATGTATATTAAATGATAGTTTTTATTGGCCAGAGAGGCAGAGAGAAAGATTATGGGTAGATTCATACTTGGATGGAACAAGATGGTGAAAGAATGCTCTCTTGTTACATAAACTGAGATTTAAGTTCTCACTGAGTATTTATTTCAGCTGAGTAATTTTGGTAAAAACAAACAGACCATCCTTAAAGATTCAACTAAATGGCTCTCTAAGTGCAGAATTAGAGGCAGGGGGATACTTGGGTTCAAAATGACATTCTAAATTTTTGTTCAATTAGACTCTATGTGTTTCTTTCTCTTTCCATAACATAAGAATAAATCTACTTTCTGGAAAGCACAAGAAAGCACCTGGAAGTGCAATATGTGTTTCACCATCATGTCGTGGGAAGGAATAGGTTAGACTGATTGTGGTTAGAAAATTAGAATGTAAATTTTGGCAAAGTTATTCTAATTTCAGGACTCGTTTATAGTCTTCCTTGATGCCATCTTCCTGAAGATATGGCACCTCTGTTAGAGACTAGCCAAGTGAGTTATTATACCAGTTACTAGAACACTGAAGGGACCTTGGCCTTTGCCTCACTTTAAGTAGGTTTCAGTCAGTGTCATCTAGCTTCCCCTTACATTTGCATAGAAGGGAACTGGTGGAGGAGGGTTGGTGACTCTTGTTAGTAAGAAAAGAGGAGAACACTGATCAGAAAAATATTAACAAGTTAAAATTGACAGCCATTAGAATTTGAGATCCGCTCCATGCATTGTCTTAAAGTAATGGTAAGGTGGTAGTATCATGCATCACTTCTCTCTGTTTGCCTGCCTGACTAGATTGTGAGTGCTATGAAGTCAGGGGCAGTCGATGGTTTTATTTGGGTTTGTTTTGCTTTTATAGCTGCCATGCTTAGAACTGGTTATAAATGCTTCTGATTGTAAGTCCAGCTTTTGGAAAATATTAGCCCTTTCATGAAAGGGTAGTCAGTGTGTGGCCAGTCACCCCATTGTTCTAATCACATTCTCTCTGTTCCAGTGCCTAAGTGGAGTCAGCTCAATAAGTTTTAGAGGCTGTAAAGACTCCAAAAGAATTGGCTTCTTGGGGCTTAGGAACTTTCTGTCATCCATCAGCATGTGCACAAGGTACAGTCAGCCAGCTGATGACTCCAGGTGCACCTATTGTGATGAAGGACCCCAGGTCATTGGTGCTGCTGGCTTACAAAGGACCAGGAACTAGGTGGATCTGTTCTCTCTCTGACAAAGCCTGTAGAACAATGGGTTTGCTATACAGCAGCTCCTCAGAGGGGACAAATAGGCAAATCCTATCAACACAAATATATTTTATGGGTCAGATATCTACTATGATCCTATAGATCTGACCCTGGGTGTATTTATTATCTGGATCTCATAGTCCCTTTGTGTCTTGAAGACTATAATCTGTAAAGTATGTGGCGGGTAAAACAGCCACATTGCCATTCCTGACATGTTATTGGCCAGTACATCTGCCAAGGAGGCTCGGGAAGCCATAAATCTGATATGAATTTGTAGTGGCAGACTGACGTGTCGTCAAAGACAAGATGGCCCAGTTGCTTACTAACAGAGCATCACCAAGACATGGAGACCTACAGAGCTGGTCTGTCATGAGTTAAAAGTAACATTCAGTTTAAACTGCTTTTAACCGAGTCCTGCTCTAAATATTCACCATGTATTCATCTACTTCTGCAGCTCAGAGCCGTCCCCGACCCAGATCTTTACCCTTCCATGCTAGCTGTCCGTTCTCTGTCAGTAATGATCTTCTTGGAGCCATTTGATTTGTCTGTGCATTGACACATGATATTTGGATAAACCGCAATTTATTTCCTCTCTGGCTCTGCACATGGAGGGTGGTGACACATCTTACAGGAGATCACCTATGATGAAGACAAAGGTCAGTGGAAAGCTGTTTAGACAGAGAGGTTTAGCCTTGAGGATCCTGCCCATCCGTCTGAACTTCAACTCTCGACCTGTTCATTGACTGTGTTTGCTAATTGGGTCTTCAGTGCAAAGCAAGAAACAATGCTCAGCATTGTTAACTGTTTGTTTAGCCAGAACATGAAAATCAATCTACTATTGGCCAAAAGGGCATAGCAAACAACATCCCCGTGGAGCTGGGTGTTGTTGGCCTCGCTGTTCAACAGATGTGGTCTGAGAGCTGGGCCTTGGCAGGTGGAATTTATTAGAGGACTCTGAGTGGCAGGCATCTCTTTTATTTTCTCTCCCATTTAAGGTGGGAAGCTCTGTGCTCCCTTCTCAGGTGCTTGACGCTAAAGTAAGTACGAAATGGGAAAGCATATTTTAATCGGGAGCTATTTTCAAGGCTAGCAACAATAAGCTATGTTGGATCTATCCAGGAAGACATTTTTCTTAATAACAGCACCTCTTTTCCCTGCTGTAACTGTTGAAGTGTATCCCTAACCAATCCCACTGCACATACGTTCATTTTGATGAAGGAAGGAATGAGAACAGAGAGAATAAAGAAGGAATAAATTGACTGTAATGTGGCAGATGCCTTTCTTGCTGCTTCTAACTGTGTAAAGAAACAATACAGCGCAGTAAAACTCGGTGGATTTTATTTGGTTTATTGGCTCTGACTGCATCTCAAGCTGTTTCACCACTCCAATTTTAGACAACACATGACATCATAATTGCTTCTGGCATTTTACAGTAGTAGATACTGGTGAGAGTTGTATGAGTCCCCCACACCCCACCTCATTTTATGGGTACATCTTTGGAAAATAGCAACCTCTCATTTGCAGAGCATGCACATTTTGACTAACGCAGTTTTCCAGTATGCTGCTTGCAAAGATATTCTGCCCTATTTAACTTGGAAGGCAGCTTTCTCCAACCCCTCAAATAGACTCTCAGGGTTTTACATCACACCTACCAGCTTATTCAGTGCAGCACACCTACCCAGGGTCCTGAGCTGGGGAGGTTAGCACAATTAGGCAAGACCAAGGCAGCCACTGAGCTGTCCTCAGAAAATCCAGATTCCTTAGTGATCCCTTGGACCACTCTGTAGTCGTCCTGAAATAGTATTTAGATTCTCAAAATACATGGAGAGATTTACTTTCCTTCTGCGAGGATGATCTCTGTTATGTGCTGAAGACCCAGCTAACGAACCAGGGGCAGGGAGATGGCTAAATGAAGTTACCAATGCAAATGTGAGTTTGTGATTGACCCAAGCATTGGAGGTTAAGAACATCTTTATAAATATGTGAAGCGGATGCCGGCTTTGACTTCTTCACAGCAAATTAGCATTGTTACGCTGTGCCACAGTCCAAACAGTGCCTGGCTTGAATATTTATGGTCTTTAATCCTGCTGAGCAAACAGACTGCATTTATCAGCAAAGGGAAGGAGCTCCCCTTTCAAGGGACAGCGTTGTTCAGAAAGGCCTCTCAAAGATGTTCATTGCTAGAACTGACAGGGCTGGTGGAGATTATTCAAGTTCCTCCTCTCCACGTGGGAAAACAGAACCAGAGATGGTAAGTGACTTGTCCAAGGGCATATAGCTGTTATGTAGTGGTACTGAGACTGTTTTTCTCATCTTGTGATATCTGGAGAATCATTTTTTTTCTCATCGGCACCACCACCCTCATAGCCAGGGAAGCGCCTATGAACCTACAGTTTCTGCTGTCCTGCAGATTCATGCAGTGATAGTGGTCCTGAAGTCCTGAGCTACTGTATGCATTTCCCTTGAACACACCGCAGAACTGGCCTCTGGGAGGAATAGTACAAGTATCTCCAGCCCCTCTGCTGCCCGAGCCACAACTGACATGCCGTGACCTGGCCCCTGTGCCTCATCAAAGTGCTTTTATGGCTAATTCCTTCAAGACTCTCCCCTCTCATGGCTGTAAATGGTGTGAGAATGAATAGTTATATGTGGAAAATTTTAAGAACGGCAATGAGGATAAAATGAGATAATTTATGCACAATGCTTAGAACAATGCTTATACTGAAAATGTTGAACCAAATAAAAATGGTATTTGACTTTATCCTATAAAAATGGCAGCTTAGTACAGTAAAACTTCATAAAATTGGAGCCTGCTTTATAGGTCTTGCTAGTCTTGGGGGTGGGAACGGCAGCTGGGGAGAGACTCAGCCATGGGTATGGGCTTAGGACACTGGAGCAAAATGTGGGCTGTGGAAGCAGACCTGGGTTCTGAGTCTCCTTCTACCAACTATGTGACTTACCCTTGCTGAGACGAGCCTCCTTATCCATAAACAGGGATAATGATCTGTTTCCTCCTGTGTGATGGCAGTTCCATAGAAAATGAGAGTGCCTGCACGTAGTGAGCATCCACAGAGCAGGTGCACTGTGGCTGACCCATGCACCCTCTCATTCCCGTTGCTCACGGGCTCTTCTTTGTGGCTACCATTCTCCTGCTGTTCCCACTGGTAAAAAGCATCACTCAGTCATTCTGTGTCCTCCCTTGGAGATTTTGAATCTGATCCAGGGTTTTATTTTTTATTTTTTGTTTCTCCCTGGGTTCACCTGCCACCCTCTTCTTTTCCCGACTCTTCAGTTTCTCTGCTGTTTGCTCTGGCTGCTCCTGTACCACTTGAGTCTCTGTCCTCCAGTTGCTATATCCTGACAGGCCTGACATCTTCAACGCACGTTTCCTTCTTCCCAGGAATTGGGGACAAGTTACAGGGCCTGTGCAGCACTGAGGCATCACCACCCTCAAAAAGTGTCCCTTGTGATGATCCTGAAATCCTGTGACTCTAGGCAGAATCTGAGTACCTTGATTCCCCTCTCCTTAGGGTGAACATTGGTCATACGCGATCTCCAAGCCTTGCATCCCTTCCCGTGTTCTCTGGACTCAGTTTTGTCCTCTAGTGTTTTTGCTGATGTCTCAACATCACTCTTAAAATTCTCTTTCTGTTTCTCCCTAAAGTCCTAGTTGGTTTTTAATATGAAGGCAGCATGCATATATATATATAGCTTTGGCACTTCCCACCCCCAATCTCCCATCCACAGTACATAGAACTTTGCTACGTGCTGCACTTACAGTTTTCTTAGAAACACAATTGTAGAGCAGGGGTGGGGAAGCCACTCATGAAAACAAATGTATACTTGTTCTTCAATTTTTAGAATTTTTTTCTGGTGGCAGCAGACTTTGATAGCAATTAGAAATGACTGGGGTCACAGGCTCAGTAAAACTTCTTGCAATAACAGAAGATACCGATTCCTTCTGCTATCCCAGCAGCCACAGGGGCTGCCTCCTGCTCTTGAGATGAGTTGCAAAATTCATGTGTGCCTGGCTTCGTAAACATTCACTAGCCTCTATTCATTTCATCAGAGACTGGGAGGTTAACGCTCGTACTTACACCCTTCTAACCTCTTTGAGAAAGTTTGCCTCTTGGTTTGTCAAACAGGAAACTTCCCCAAGGGGTTGTAATGATATCTGACCCCACAGATTTGCACATCCAGAGATCACAGAACATACTGCACAATTTAAGAGCATGGCATTGAAAATTCATGCTGTGCCCAAGGAAAAGTAAGTTTAAGAACTCAAAGCCTAAATAGATTTTTCTCAGTGCTCCTCCATCTGAACGGCTCTTTGTTTTGCCTCAGCTCTTGCCCTCTCTCACCCTTCCCACTGGAAGTGTTTGGTTATGTAATACAGATGTTTCAGCCGACTTATTTTGTGTGTGAATGAGCAAAGCCGCCTAACCTTTCTGAGCTTTTGTTGACTTCTTTGCACAATGGGGATAGCAATAACTATGTGATAAGGAAGTTAGACAGTTGACATTTATTGAGTTCTAACAAGCACCGTGTATTTTAGTCTGTAGCAGACTTTGTCATCTTGGGTGATATGTAGCATCCCTTCTCCTTTCCTCTGATAGCAGTTGGTTTCCTCTGGGAGACTTACCTCTCTCTGAGAATGTGCACCCTTGGCAGGAGTGTGTAGAACCAGGAGCCTCCTGTGTCATCATTGGAGTTGATGGGGTCCCTCTTGCCAGATCTTTTTTTGCTTTATCCAAGATACTTAAAGGGAAGTCACATGATTCAATATGGTTAATAAGTTTGGGGAGCTTAAATATTGAGCAAAGTAATTGGAGGATGTAGCTAGAAGTAATTCACTGTAGGAGCAGCTCTATGGTGGGACTGCAGAGTGGTGCCCACACGAACACTCAAGGGGCATCTCTAGGTTCCCGCCTGGTGAGAGCCCGGTCAGTCCTTCAGCTTTCTCATTCATCTTTTTACTCCCTCCATGTTTTCTACACATATTCTTTTCTTCAAGTATTTTTTTTTCATTTGTTTGCAATCCCCAAATCCTTATTTAGATGCACAACATTATTTTATTTGATTCTCTACCAGTGAGGTAGGTACAATAACTACTCCCAATGTCCCTATGAGGAGACCCAGGCTCTGAAGTGTCAGGTCACTTACCCATGTTGTGTAGTAGGAGGAGAAGCTGGAATCTGAGCCCAGAGGAGGAGTGAACGATTAAATGACATGCAAGCATTTGAAAGCACTTCGTATAATCCTTAGCTCACAGTAAACACTTATCAACATTAACTAACTCTAAAATTAATTCCAGATCTTTGTGTTCAGTGAAAAGCGAGTACCTCCTGTGAGGGGAAAAAAGAAATATACCCTGTGGTGAAAAAGTAACATAGGGGTGAGTTGGTGGTTTCTAACTTCACACTAATACCGATCATCATCTTTGTTAATTTCTCAAAACTTGATCTTTTTAAGGGCAATTCCCTGCTGTGGAATCTCCTTGTATTTCCAGAGAATATTAGGAAATTTGGGTCCTTAGGCTAGATTGAACAAGGTCTATTAAAAACAAGCCACAAGGTTTAGACTAACATCCTTTTCTGTGACTCACTGTGGCCCAGACCTTGAAATAGCCACTGCCCTAGCTTAAAGATCCCACTGACACTGTTGTTTTGCAGAAAGGAAGGAAAAATAGTCACTGAGTGCCCTCTCTCCCCAAACATCCTTTAAAGAGCAGATACCACTAACAGTCTGGGGAACATTGCCATGCTAGTTATTTATCAGAAAATTCCCGATGTGGCAGTGACTGCTCACCAGGCACTCAAAACTGGTAAAAATCTGAGAGTATGGCCACCATTTCAATGAACGCTGTTATTAAGTTTAACTGGACTTTTCCCTAAATTTCTCAAGAGGCTAGTTTAATGTCTTCTCGGGCATATTTTTATTCAGATTTAGATGTAGTTATTGCATATACTTGGTGTTCTACCAATATACAGTAAAACCCCAGGCTCTTGAGTGTCGCTGGTTCCTGGAAACATTTTTGAATAGAATAAATTATTAGGGCAAAGTCAAACAGTGTTTGTTATTTTTCTTTCCTTCTTTAGGTGTTTTCTACTTTTTCTTTCTTTTTAATTTGTTTTTTTAAGTCTAAGGCAAACGGAGCCTGGACCCCAGGCTCCATGTGGGTGATTGGGTCAAGTTCAGTCCGACACCACCTCTGAAGGGTCATTCTGATCATTTGGACGCGATGAGAGATTGGCAGCACCGCCTGGACCTGCTTCATCCCATCAGCACCGTGCTCTCCAGCTTGCTTGCTGGAGTATTTTTCTATTCAGTGAAGTCATGTGGTCTTGGAAGACTTGGGAATGGCTAGACTTTCTGACTGTTCTACCTTGGTCAATATGTCAATAATCAGTAGGGGGCTGCTGTTCTGTCTAACTTCACCTCTGGCCTTTGCACACACTCACTCTTCAGCAAGTCCCTGATCACGCAGGGGTTGGCTTTCATACACACCTCTTGTTAAGGTCATAGTTGTGTTTTAAAATAATGAGACCCCTCTGAATAGAAGGCTCTGGGGAGGCAGCAGGCTTCTTCAGTGCTCAATAACACTTGGGCTTGGGCTGTGGTATTCTCATAAAGTTGTATTTTTCAGAATTTCACTGCAGCCTGCCTGCTGTCAGTGCTGAGTGTCTGCTCTGAGGGAAAGTTCACTTTACTAGACCTCAAATAGTAACCTCAAATGTGGTTTCCAAGGTCCTTTTGGAGGGTCTGCTGGTGGAATCATAACACGCGTTTTTCCTCTGATTACAAGACAGTCTTTGAGGATGAGTTATTCCACAGAATAATTTGTTCAGAGAAACTCGGGAAAGAGACTCAGGCTATGGTGTCCATGTAAAAAATAGGGAACCATCACAGATAATGATAAGTGTGCTGAAACATGTCTTAAACCAAAATAACTTCACTGTTACAGGGCTCTAAAGAAATGTTTATACTCTTTCTGTATGTGGGAGGTCGAAAACAGAGTTTGTAATTTTCTCCAGTGTTGACTCACTACTCTGAATTCAGGTGTACTGATAGGGGTTCCAGGGGGTAATGACCGTACCTATGACACAGGTGACATAGAAGACATTTAAGGCGCTCAGCATAGGAATCATGCAATGACTATTATTCTTGCTGCTACTCTCCTGAAATGTAAAATATTTTGAGAAATGCGGTTGAATTTATTTGTTATATATTTTACTTTTAAGACATAGTTTGATAATTTATTGAATAACAGAGTCCTAAATGTGAAGTGCCTAGACCAAAACAAATGTGATGGTTTAAAAATCATGCTGTAAATTCCTTGACTTTTCTCTCATCAAGAAGGGGAGCCAAGATATGAAAGCGATGCAAGTGCCCATGGATAGATGGGTGGATAAAAACTTGTGGTACAAATATGCAGCAGAATATTACTCAGCCACAAAAAAGAATGAAATCCTACTATCTGTGATAGCATGGATGGACCTAGAGAATATTTAGCTAAGGGAAATAAGTCAGAGAAAAACAAATACCATATGATTTCACTTACATGTGGAATCTAAAAATTAAAATAAATGAACAAAACAGAAATGGACTCATAGATGGAGAAAACAAAGTGTTGGCTGACTAGGGGAGGGTGAAAAAGGTGAGGGGATTAAGAAGTACAAATTGGCGCTTACAAAATAGTATGAGGATATAAAGTACAGCACAGGGAATATAGTCAATAATATTGTAATAACTATGTACGGTGCCAGGTAAATACTTGAAATATTGTGGCGGGGAATCCCTTTGTAAATTATATGATTGTCTAACCACTATGCTGTACACCTGAAACTAGTATAAAATATTTCAAAAAAGAAGTGGAGCCTAATTCCTTTCTCCTTGACTATGGACAGGCCTTGGTGGCTAGCTTCTACTAAATGAATGCAGTGTGCAGGGCGCCACATGACTTCCCAGACTAGGTAACATGTCTGGCAACACGTTTGCCTCCCTATCTCTTGCAATGCTCCCCCTTGGCTATATAGGTATTTTGGCCAACATAGCCTGCTGAAGTCCAAGGTGATAGCCAGAGTCAAAGTCAGACCTGTGGGTGAGGAAGCCTTTGAGATGCCTCTAGCCCCAGGCACCATCCACAGGAACTGCATTTGAAACCCTGAAAAGAACCCACCTCCTGAGCTCTGAAACTTCCAGAAGTGTGAGAAGGAATATAATAACTGATGACTGTTGTATGTGTTTAAGTTTGGTGTGGTTTTTATGCAGAGGTAAATAACCGCAACACGGAATAGAACCACCAGAATTAGAATTCACTTGCTTTGCCTTTTGCCCATTGAATTCATTGCTTCATGACAGCAACTTCTTGACTTTCACTTGGCTTGAATTAGAATTTACAAAATGTTTGTATTGCAGGCATACTGAGGGGTTTAGACTATGTTTAGAAAATTAGGTAACTGGGAAGGGTGTCAGAGATTATTTATTTGAACGTCCTCATTATACAGATGAAAACATTAAGACTCAGTACATCATTCAGGACCATTGTAAGGGGTGGGATGCAATGGTTACTTAAAATTTGGTGAGTATCTTCATTGTCACATTGTAGATGGCAGTGATGAGAGGGCTAGCTAAGCCATGGTGCTCAACCAAATTCTTTCCACACACAGTTGACCACGCACAGGTAGTTATTCTTGGGTTCACTCGATCAGATCATTGGGGCCTCCACTAGATTTTGGAAGTCCTGAACTACACCTGTGAAATGAATTTATTTTCTAGTATTGACTTCATTTTGTGCTTTGTCAACAGAATCAAAGCACTCACATAAATGCATGCAGAAGTGTGCCACATCTGGTAATTCATTTGTATATTTTTACATTATAGTTTGAAAGATGTTTTTCCTTTTCCCTTGGAAGAGATTGGAAGAAATTGATTAGAAAATTGAAGAATAGAAAAGGCAGACTCAAGGTGTGTGAAAAACAGGGTATTTGCTGAAGAAGCCAGTCTTCTGAGGGAATGCATACTGCTCAGAGAATCCTGGGGGAAGATTGCAAGAAGGTGATGGGGAATTTCTATTTTTTGCTTTTGCCCACTCTGCCTGAGGGATAAAAAGTCAATCTCATCACCAGGGTTTTTTTTTCTTTTCTTTTTTTCATTTTCTGCTACTCCCGGTGCTTTTTAGCACTGCAGCTCCCTGGTTCCCTGAGGCTGAGTGAAGGGGGAAGTCTGAGGAAAGAAGCCTGACTCCCAAAGCAAGAGTTTGGTGAAAAAGGGAAGGGGTTGTTTATTTAAAGGTTATGTACATTTAGAATAATGGCATATTTCTGCCATTAAGTCCTACTCCCTTTACCGCTCCCCCGCCCCCTCCCCCCCCCCCATCGCCAACAGCTCTGGCTAGTGTGGCTCAGTGGGTTGAGTGCAGGCCTGTGACCCAGAGAGTTCTGGTTCAATTCCCAGTCAGGGCACATGCCTGGTTTGCAGGCCAGGTCCCCAGTTGGGGGTGTGCAAGAGGCAAACACACATTGATGTTTCTGTCCCCTTCTTTCTCCTTCCCTTCCCCTCTCTTGAAAAGTAAATAAATAAACTATTTTTCAAAAAACACTCCAAAACATGTAGTCCTGCTTCCCTCTGCCAAACCAGGCCAGTTTCAGAACATACTATTCAGAGGTAGTCTTTCAGAAAAGCCTAAGTCTGTAGCTCAGTATTCCCCATCACAGTTCAGTTCTAGGCATCTGTCATGTCTCTGGGTGGCCAGGAAGGTCCCTGCAGCACTACCAGTTCTGCTGCTGTCTTCTCCAGGCAGATTCCAGGCAAACCTCCCAACCTCGTGGCAGCCTCCTCTGCAGACCTCCCTTCAGACCTCATGGCTAACTCACTCCTTTGTAGCAGAATTCCCCGGCAGACCCACAGACAGACCTCCTGAGCTCTAGCTCTTGTGGCAGCCCACTCTAATTTAATTGCTCAGCTTGGGAGTTCCTAGGTGATCTGATAATATTCAGCCCTTCCTGTGGTGTGTTAGGGTCCGCCATTTTTGTCAGCTCCCCAGTGTTTTTGACCCTCTTTTGGCTGCCATCTTTAGTCAGGGCAAGAGTTCCCAGGGGTGCACAGGCATGGGGGAGGGCATCCACGCTCTGGCTAAGTCACTGGTGGAGTCACTGCAGGTTCTCACAGTTACAGACACAATTTTCCCTCTGGCAAGGCTGTTAACTTGCTGTTGTTATGCAATGTCTCTTAAATGCAGTACCTTCTGCTCTTCCCTGCCCCCAATCCTGCCTGGAGGAAGGATTGGTGGAGGGTTGCTTCCCTACTATCAGGGGACCCATGCTCGGTACCTCATTACAAGGCGAGCTAATCCTAACTCCGTGTTTTATATTAAGTAGCAATAGTATGTTACTTAACTTCCTGGAACCTTAGATGCCTCATCTATAAAGGAATAATGATAATAATTACTTTGTCAATTAAATGAGATATAATTCAACTGCTATCAATCCAGACTTGAAGATTTTTTATTTTGCTTTGCTTCTTAATAATATAATCTAGGCCAATATTTGAATTTAGTATATTTAATATACTGATAATCAAGCTGAGGAAGAGAAAACAAGATAATTACATTTTTATTTTTATATGAAAAAACTTCAAATTTAAGAAGTTTTTGTTGTAATGAAAACAGATATTTTATCTGTCTGAATCTCCTTTGTGTTAAAAGTTCTTTTCAGAAACTCTTTGCAGGTGTTTCTCCTCCCATACCCACCTACACAGAATTTCCTGGGAGAAGTAATACTTTAACCCAGTAATTTTCCGCCTTTTTCCTCTCATGGCACACATAAACTAATTACTAAAATTCTGTGGCACACTGAAAAATATATTTTTTGCTTATCTGGCAAAAAACACAGGTATAATTTTGATTTATTCACATCGGATGTCTATTGTTGTGTTGGCGGGTGTCAATTTTTCTTAATTTGACAATTGAAAAGAAAAGAGGTCAGTGCCCCTAACTAAATATTCAGGTGTTGCATGCTTTAAAATTCTTGCAGCACACCAGTTGAAAATTGCTGCTTTAACCCATTCAGTATAGATTGGTGTCCAATAAACTTAACACAAGTGGTATCGCTTTTATTCCAGCAGATGAAAGCATATTACTATCATTATGCTAATTTTATTTTTCAAAGAAAACACTCCTGCTGAGTCTCACTATTGCAAATGTTACACTTCATCTCAGGACCACCAGCACACCCCCGTGACTGTGGGTGGGTTCATCTCACTGGGTTTCTTGTGCGAGATAAAGACATGAGAGTTGTCAGCATGGGTGAAGCAATGATAAATATTCCCGTTTTCCTTTGCCCGACACAAGACTGCAATCGTCTAAGTCATCAAATGCAATCCAATGAAATTTAGAGTGTGAAATTAGGTCCAATGTGTTGCTTTATAGGAGGAATGAAGTTTCTTTCTTATAGATTGCATTGAAGATCCAGGAAGGAAACACTGTTACGTAAATTCTAGGAACCGCAGAACAAAGGAGTTGTGTTTAAGGTGAAAAATCTGTCCTTAAGATTACACTGGAAAATCTGAAGAGGCAACGCACTGCCGGCTGACTTCTGCGTGAGCAGAGACACGCAGCCAGTGTTTGAGTCGGTGCTGGAGCAGAGGGCTCTTGCTTTGGGTGAGCACCCGGGGAGGGACGCGGGCGTGCACGTGGGCCAGACGGTGTGGAAGGCGGTGTGCCTCTTTAGCCCCTACCTTCACACTGCCTGAGAGGGAGGCAAGAGCTCGCTGGAGAGGCTTGGGACTCCACTGAGGGGTGGCCGAGTCACGGCCCCACGTCACTCTCATTCTCAGAACAGGGAGCGGAATTTGGGTTGGAATCAATTACATGCCTTGTGTAGGTATTTCCACATCTCCCTGTCCCTCTGACTTTTTCTTCTTACCTGAAAGCATATAATTAGAGATGAAAAAGTTAAGTGTGCCTGTAATAGAACTCCCCTGAATATGCATTGAACTCCTCTCATTATTTTTAAAATTCCTGTGTTTTCAGACTTGGGATTTATTATAGGCTCTAATTGACTCCCCCTTTTATCCCTAGAGCCCAGAGTCACGGAGGCTGATAGAGGATGATACCAGCTTGCTGAATGGCTGGCATACAGTCTCATGTTCTGAGACATTGATCCCTACCGGTGTCTGCTCCAATCCACAGGGGACCGCAGAGCTTTCTGAGGTGGCTGGGCTGTCTCTTTTGTTCAAAAATGCTCAGCTTTTTCCTCTGTCATAGTGAATAATTTATTTAATACAGTCAACTACAGTGAGGCAAGAAAAAAAATTTCATTTGTGT
Organism: Anoura caudifer; assembly: GCA_004027475.1. Classification (NCBI taxonomy): domain Eukaryota; kingdom Metazoa; phylum Chordata; class Mammalia; order Chiroptera; family Phyllostomidae; genus Anoura; species Anoura caudifer. The sequence continues at coordinate 250,038 of PVKU01000259.1, read as the reverse complement.
TTTATCAAAGCAGAGACAAACTTTCTATTCCTTTTGGTGAAGATTTTTTTTTTTTTTTTTTTAAACAGAGTCCTCTAAGAGGAGTTGGGTCTTTTGGCTGGGAATATGGACAGACGACGAACTGCAGTTGACCCCGTGAACTCTGAAGCTCTGAAGTAGCATGGAGCAGTGGAATGAGCTCAGGAGTTCCAGCCAATTGAGTGTGACTCCCATGCCAGGCTTTGTAATGAGAGCTGATGCTTTCTAGGGGCCAGATCCTGTTATAGGAGATTTTCATATGTTAGTTCATGTTTAATCTCCCCAAATCCTGTGAGGTAAATTTTTAAAGTAATGGAAACAGAAGCACAGAGAAGTTAAACAACTTGCCCCAGGCTACCCAGTGTGGAGGTTAGTGGACCTGGGATTTGAACCTAGGCAATCTGGCTCAGAGCCTAGATATTTAACTGCTCTCTATTTTTGATCTCATCTACTCCTCTGCAATGCAATCACTTTTATCTACGGTTCACATGTGAAGTTAAAAATGAACTCAAATTCACCTGCTCGTATGGAAAAGATACAGGGCTTAGGTCCAATTTTCTTCGAAAAGCAGTAATTGTCAGAATGCTGTTCCAAAAAGGGACTTGCATCTAAGTTTCCGTTACACCTTATACAGGGTCTGTGACCTCGTGTCAGCCACTTATCCTGCTGGAGCACAGTTTCCTTATCCGAAGAGCAGAGATGCTGATGCAGCTCTGCCACCTCACAGGTTTGAGGATAGGAGCAGGTTAAAGAATATTGGCAAAAAGCTTGTTTCTTGCCAGTGTCCTTAGCAGTGAATAAAGGAGCCAGTTTGGATCATTTTCCTCTTTCATCTTCCCAGAGATGACACAGTGAGCTGCAACCGGGAAGAGTTGCATCCTTTCCTAAACATGAACGTTTAGTTAACTTCCTAAACTTAGTTTCCCTTTCCTAAACATGCAAGTTCCTTCCCAGGAGCTGCAAGGGCTTGGATCTCCCTCATCAATCTGTGTGGGAGAGAAGTTTCTAATTTTCCTGACTTAGCTTGGGAGCACAGGCTCAGGTGGAACCTGGGAGGAAAAGGGAAGGTACCTAAATTAACACTAGATATTTTTGCAAAAATGACAAAATATTTTGAGGAAGAAAAGTGTTTCCTAAGCCAGGCTACCATGTCATGGAAGATTTTTTCCCCTGACAAACTTATAACTTTGTAATCTGGTTTATCAGAATACAGAGAACCTAAGGATGCATTTAGGACACCATATAAGGACTGATGTTACTTTAAAAACTCATTCAACTTGGACTAAATATTGGCAAACATTATCCAAAATCCACAAAGCATGATGCTGTGGGTCTTGGGGTGAGGGCAGCAGTTGGACTATGATGATGAGGAATGGGATTTCTGAGCGTGAATCTGGTACCACTCAAAGTAACTGGTTTGTAGAGTGAGAACATGGTGGTGGAGGTGTTGGCTCCAGGGGCTAGAAAACGGCAGTTAAGTTGAAACTGAGCTTCATTTTCTCTCCATAGCTCCTAGGACCGTGCTTCTACTGAAATCTTATTTCAGTTGCCAATGCTGTGTAATTATTCCGTGGGTTCACTGGGTGGTCTTTCTGTTGGTTTTTCCTTGAACATGTATGTGGCTGCATGGAGCTGGAGGGGTGGCTGGAGGTCGGGCTCAGCCAGGACAGCTGAGATGGCTGTGCCTTTTTCTCTTTGTGGCTTTTCATCCTCAGGGAGGCTAGACATAGTGAGGGCAGCAACAAGAGGATAAGCCCCAGACATAAGCTCTGCTCATACCTCTATCTGTGTCGTATTTGCTGATGTCTTATTGGCCAAGGGAATTCATGTAGCCAAGCTCAGAGTCAAATCAGAAGGAGACTCAAAAAAGGTATAGATACTGGAAGAGGTGATCGAATGGGAGCAATTAATTTAACAATCTATGAGAGTCTGCTCTCTATTTTGTATGCAAATATACTTATCCCTTCTAAGATTCTCTGAGTTTTACCTAACCATGACATTTGGGAGAAGGTTATGAATTCACAATCTAAATAAGGTCTAGATGTGGAAGAAGACCTTGGAGTCTAGCTCCTCTTGATCTTGAGACCTGCGAACTAAAAAGAGAAGTTACCCGACCCCTACTCACACTCCATATACAGTGGGGAGATGGAGTCAAGGTAACCACAGTAGACAGTCTCATTCAAAAAGAAGGATGTGAAGACAGTTTGGCTGTGACATCTGTTACCTCATTGATCACCAGGGTTGATTTGACTGACTTGGCTGGCTAGACAGGTGTCCCCCTCCTTTCTCAGCACTCCATGTATGTCCCTCCTGAAAATGTGTGCTACGTGGAAGAGGATGACCTGTCTCTGTAGAAGAGAATCATTCCTCAGTCACGAGCACATGAGGAGCTGCACTCCTCAGCTAGAGCCTCCAAACGAGCTCTCCAGGTCCTTTTGCAGGGGAATGCAGGGTAGTCAAGCTTCCAAGACTCCAGGCACATCCAAATGAGGTGCTGCCTATGGTAGTCCGCCTTTCTTCAGAAACACAAAACAAAATAAACATCAACAACAACAACAAAACAAAAAGAGGGGTAGGAGGAGGCCCATAGCAATCACTGGTCCATAACAATTCTGAACTCCATGAAGTGTCTGGGGCTCCTTATTCTGCAGAAGGAAATGCTCCTTTAATGAGAGGACCTGGTCCTGCTCCTGGGAGTCACTTCCTAATCCAGAGCCTCTGTCTCTATCCTTTGGACTTTTTTTTCCTAAAAGAAATGCCTTGTATTTGTAGCTAAGTAACTTTCTCCACCAGTTTTCTGCTTGTAGAATGTTGGGATCCCAGAGCCTCCTTTCATTTTGAACTGTCCCTGCTCCCCATTTTATTGAACTTATTGGGATGACACCAGGTGATACAACCATACATGTTTCAGGTGTACAGTTCCGGAACACAGCATCTGCACACTGCATCATGTGCTCAACACCCTAAGTCAAGTCCCTTTCCACTCTTTTTATCATGAGAGCTGCTCCAAAGCTTTTACATCTGGCCACTTGGTGGGAATTCTATGACTGATTGTGTTCACTTCATGCCCCTAAAGTCACATTCATGATTCTTTTTGAGATAGACCTCTCTTTATTTTGGGCTGAGTGTCAGGGTGCCCTGGGACATAGCCTCTGAGATTGTTGGAAACTCTTTATTCTGGTTCAGAGGGTCTAACCAAGCACTCTGCTAAATCTGAGGTCTTAACAGGTCTTATAAATAAGCTTTTGATTTGATCTCAACCCCGAGTTCATTTCTTACTTATTCAATCTTTTACTGACTAAAGATAAATGAAAAGGTAAAAGTTTTGTTTTCTAACCCAGCACATACTGGGTCTTCTGTATTTCCTTCAAATTCTGCTTGCAAACTGAACTGTTCTTTCTGTAGCCAACCTCTCTCTTCCTTGTATCAGAAAGACAGTTGGCACTTTCAAAGTTCTGCCTGGAAGTCTCCTTAGACAGATGTACAAGTTCTCTTCTATCTTGCTCTATCTTATAAATTAACACAGGCAATAGTTTTGCGAATTGATTTTAATACAAACCAGAGCCACTGTTTTCCGGCCTTCAATGGCAGTTTCCTCACTGTGGGAAACAGGATAATGGTCCCCTTAAGGTGTACATGTCCTAATCCTTAAAATCTGTGAATATGTTACATTATACAACAACATTTGCAGATGTGAGAGGGAAATATCCTGGATCATCTGGAGGACCCAATGTAATCACAAGTGTTTTTAGATGAGGAAGGGAAGAGGGAGGAAAGATAGGCAGAGGGAAGGGGAGTGATTGATAGCAGATGGAAGCAGAGGAGCGGGGAGAGAGAGAGATGTAAAGATGGTACCCATTTTGGAAAATCTCAGGTATTTCACACAGCAATATTTTTAGTGATATGTCCCCTAAAGCAAGGGATATAAAGGAAAGAATAAACAAATGAGATCTCATCAAAATAAAAAGCTTCTGCATGGCTAAAGAAAACAGTATGAAAATAAAAAGAGAACCAACTGTATGGGAAAACATATTTGCCAATGACACTGCAGACAAGGGTTTGATCTCCAAAATATATAAAGAACTTACATGACTCCACTCTAAGAAGACAAGCAACCCAATTAAAAAATGGGCAAAGGATTTGAACAGACACTTCTCCAAGGAGGACATACAGAGGATCCAGAGACACATGAAAAGATGCTCAATATCGCTTGCTGTCAGAGAGATGCAAATTAAATCCACAATGAGATATCACTTCACACCAGTCAGAATGGCCATCATAAACAAAGCAGCAAACAACAAGTGTTGGAGAGGTTGTGGAGAAAAGGGGACCCTAGTGCACTGTTGGTGGGATTGCAGGCTGGTACAACCACTATGGAAAGCAGTATGGAATTATCTAAGAAAACTAAAAATGGATCTACCTTTTGACCCAGCAATCCCACTGCTGCTAAGAATATATCTTAAGAACCCTGAAACACCAATCCAAAAGAACCTATGCACCCCAATGTTCATAGCAGCACAATTTACAATTGCCAAGTGCTGGAAGCAACCTAGGTGCCCATCAATAAATGAATGGATCAAGAAACTATGGTACATTTACACAATGGAATTCTATGCAGCAGAAAGAAAGAAGGAACTCCTACCCTTCGTGACTGAATGGATGGAACTGGGGAGCATTATGCTAAGTGAAATAAGCCAGGAGGTGAAAGACAAATACCATATGATCTCACCTTTAACAGGAACCTAATCAACAAAACAAACAAGCATAATATAACCAAAGACACTGAAATTGAGAACAAGCTGACAGTCACCATAGGGGAGCAGGGAGGGAATTTCAGGGGAAAAGGGGAAGGGTTTAGAGCAACAAGTATAAAAGACACATGGATAAAAACTAGGGGGGTGGAAATGGGAGGGAGCTGGGGAGGACTGGGGCAGTGGGCTGGAAAGGGAGTAAAAGAAAACTGTACAGGAACAATTTAAATAAAAAATAAAAAATAAAAGGAAAATAAATCAACTCATGTTTCTAACACACACACACACACACACACACACACACACACACACACACACAATAAAGATGGTACCCATTTAGAGGTGGATTTGAAAATGGAAGGAGGAGACACAGTCAAGGGCTGCAGGCACCCTCTAGCAGCTGGAAAAAGCAAGAAAATGTTGTCTTTCCTGGAGGTCCCAGGAGGAATGGGGTTCTGCCAACACTTGGATTTTAGCTTTGTACAACTCATGCCAGACTTCTGACATTCAGAGCTGTAAGATCATAAATCTGTGTTTTTTTTCCAGGCCACTAAGGTGATTTGTTACCATAGGTGATTGGATCCATCTCATTTAATGAATGCAAGTAGACAGAAGTCTTGGTTGAAAGATTCCCAAAAGCATCTGGATTCAGAGAAACAGAGGTTGGTGGCACTGTCTTGTCTTCCTTCCCCCTCCCCGTCCCTCCTTCTTCCCTTCCTTCCCCTCCTCCTCCTTCTCCTAGCCAGTTGGAGTTTCTGAGTTTTTATTAGAATGGGCAGTCAGCACAGATAATACTTTAGTATTCTTCTAAAACTTCTGTGAACTATTGGTCTTTAGTGGGAAATTTGAAGCATTTTCTAAATATCTTGGTCCCTGTTCAATCCTTCTTTTACAACAAAAGTAATAAAATAAAAGATTCTAAAATAATATTGTTATGTCACCTGGCAGAAAAAGTATTAAGATCCATGTAAGTTAGCTTAGCTAAAATTTGTATTATCTTCACCATGAAATTTTAATAAATCAATGAACAAATGAGGTTGGTATGATAGAATCATAATCCGCAAATCTTTTGTCTTTCAGTTTTATGCTTGGGTGATTATTAATGATGGCTATTTAATGCATCCAGGTGGAAAGGTAATCATTCACAGCAAAGAAGTAGCAGCTCTCACTTGGGCTATAACTCTGGGGTTTGAAGAGCATGAGTCAATCAGCACACTTGCATGCTAGATGTTGGCTGTGGACTGGACATCCAGGAGGCACCTGCAGAGCAGTCCAGAAAGAATCAGAGTGTTAACAGTTTGACAAATGAACATATGATCAATGTATAATAAGCTGCTCAGGAGTCCCTAATTTAATTTCTTATTTTAACTACTGTGAGAGTTCAGGGTGTCAGGGTTTCTTGGGAATACTCAAGTGAAATGAGAATTATAAGTACAATTCCAGTCTTAGGACAGAAGAAAATGTGTATCATTCATGAGTCTAAGATTGGTCTTTTATTAACTAGTGAAGAAACACTTCCTGAACGTTCCAAAAAGTATGTGTGTGCACACTGCACTAACAGTGCTTGGTCAGAGCAGGTGAACTATTGGGCTGTGGGCAACATGCCACTGAGTCAGCCAACGTCTGGTGGCCTACGAATGAGTGATGTTCACAGAGTCCTGTCCTCAACAGTCCTGCCCAGCTGCTGTGGATTCATGCCTATGGCTTTTTTTTATAAAGTTAATACATCTCATATTTGGTCTTCCTCTTTTTGCGATGCCTTCTATTTTTCCCAGCATTACTGTCTTTTCCAAAGAGCCCTGCATTTTTATGATGAGCCCAAAGTAGGACAGCTTCCATTTTTTGTCATTTTTGCCTCCAGCAATGTTTCAGGTTTCATTTGTTCTAGGACTCACTTGTTCGTCTTTCTGGCAACCTAAGGATATCCATAGAGCTCACCTCCAACATCGATTTCAAAATAAAGTTGTGAGGAGCTGGTAAATGTTTAATAACTGGGCTCTCAAGAAAAAAGAATCCCTGATTGGTACCACTTGCCAGTCTCTCTGGTGTATAAACTCTTACTATGATCGATGTCAAGCTGCCTGACTGAATGTCACTGAGTAGGACTGGGGAAGAGCTGTGCCCTCCTGTCGGCCCACATCAGCTGGTACAACGGCATCAGCAGCCACAGTACGGCAAAGAGATTTCAGGGGCAGACGCCACACAAAAGTCATTTCCAGTTAGGGCTGCCCTAAACATCTGCCTGGGCTTTAAAACAGTGTAGATGCAATGAAGGTGAGCACTTTAAGAGTTTCTCTTTCTTAAGTTTCATTTTTGTCCTTTCTGTTTTATTCCACATGAAAAATAATTTAAAATTGTACTAATAACACATGAAGGACAATGTCATTCATATACCCTCCTAGACGTGTCTCACATTAAAGCCTGTATGTGAACCCTGAACTGCCTCAAATATGGGGGTGCTGAAAAGACATCTTTATTTTTTTTAGTGAACTGTGATTCTAGCTTTAATTTTTGCAGAGACATGTTATAGAAGAGATTAAAGGTATTTTTTCTCAGTTATTCATTTAAATCAATTATAAATAAGCTGACATCCCTGGGAAGCCTTTGAATATTTTATTATGTGTACTGATGGCACTTCTAATTGGAGATAGTTATACTTAGCTACTCCAACTCACTTTTTCCCCAGTGCAGCCTCCCAACCCCATCAATCTGAGAGCTGCTATGTTAAAAAAATTCAAAAATTATTCAGAACAGTGTGGGAATAAGAGAACCATATGATATGATCTTCTTGTTCTGAATCCTTCAAGGGGGATGCTGGAAACATTAATTCTGACCTAGATTCATTATAGGACAGGGCGAGGTTCATCTTATCAGGTGGCTTCTTAGGCTGTGCTTAGTAGGGATAAATCAGCTGCTCTGTCTGGGAAGCATGTGCTCTATGTATTTCCCATAGTGCAACTGTTCAATCACAATCTGAGGATAATGATGGTGTCAGAATCTCTGAGGATGCTTGGAATGGCCCAGCTCCTGGATGTTTATTGGATTGAGTGGGTGGTTCCATGCTTTCTTTTACCCCAGGCAACAGAACCAGGCCTGCGTCACCTATCATAAACTAGGTACTGAAACTTGGGACTCGGGTGGGAGGAATCATTAAGCCACATGCCCACCAGGATGTTTAGCACGATGTGTGATATTTGTTCGGTAATGTTCTTCTCAGTTGCTTATAATAGCTAAAACTTTGGAAATGATGTACATGTCCTGAAATAAGAAACTAAAAAATTTGGATTTTGGCTCAGTAATATACAATGGGATTCTATGCAATTACTAAAAATATTGATATAGGTGCATACTTATGTATTAGGGTTCTCTGGAGAACCCTAATTAATGCATACACATATATGCACATATATTTGATGTATATGTATGAAAAGTAAGTCCTTAACATCATTATTAGGTTCTTAGAACTGTGGCAAAATGACATAACAAAGCTACCTTACCACAGGCTATGATAAAAAAAAACAGTTAAGTTTCTTAGGCTTTGCATGGTATTAGCGTTATAAAACAACAGTGAACTATGTTATTTGAGGACCCACTGTCTGTGTGTGTAAAAAGAGGGAGACAGAGAGAGATTATAAGAAACTGGCTTACATGACTGTGCAGGCTAGGTCCCATGATCGCTGTCTGCAAGCTGGAGGCTCTGGAAAGCCAGTGGCTTCATTCCAGTCCTAGTGTGAAGGCCTGAGAACCAGGGAAGCCAGTGGGGTAAGCCCTAGTCTGAGTGCAGGAGGAGACCAATGTCCTAGCTCAGTCAGGCAGAGAGTGAAGCCTTTCTTTGGATGCCTTTTGTACCATTCAGACCCTTCTGGGATTGGGGGTTGGATGACATTCACCCACCGTGGGGAGGGCAATCTGCTTTACTCTTCTACTGATTCAGATGCCAACCTCATCTGGAAATGTCCTGCCAGACACACCCAGAAATAATGTTTAGCCAAATACCTGGGCCCCCTGTAGCCCTGTAGTTGGATATACAATTAACCACTATGATTTATTAGCTCAAAATGAATGAATGTATAACTCATTTATATAAAAGGTGTATATACACATACACATGTATATAGATGACTGAAAGGATTAAGGGATTTGGGGAGTATGGAAATTCTTTTTTTTCTAGTTCATCTACGTACATTTCTACATTGAACAGATGCCATGTAATCATGAAATAATAGCGAAAGGTTAAAAATGAAAAAAGAAAGTTCTAAATGCTCAGTTTAAGAGAGACGTTTAGGAGATGCTGGCCATGGACCTGCTCCTGTACTTTTTCCACCCTCCCCTGCCCCATTCTGTGTGTCTCCCCTTTCCCCCACCGCTGGCCTCACCACCTGCATCTTCCCTTACAGGAAGATGTGACTTTGCTTCCTGGACCTAAAGGTCCTCCTCCGGACCACATGGTGAAGATGAAGACCATGACAACAGAGTTTTCTCCTGAAGGTCAAGGAAGCTAAAACTATTTTTAAGAATTTCAGCAGGCAAGAAGGTCACTGCTGGAATCCAGTGGCTGGCCAGCAGGTGACGGACCAGCCTGGCCCACATCTGCACTGACTCAGATGTGCAGGCCTTGCTCTCAGTTTCCCTGACTTGTTTTCTCTCCCTTCCATTGCCATGCTTCTGCCACAAGGGACCGCAGAGCCCAGAGAAACCATCGAGTAGCTAATCAAGATGCAGGGGCCCTCGCGGCTCAATCCTATTTAATGTGTATGTCAGCATATCCCTCGCCTCCTCTAAGTCTCCGTCTGAGAGCTGTGTTTTAGCTTTCCTAAATGGAAGCCTGTCTCAAGAGGAGGATTAGCCAATTGGCTAAAGAACAAAGAATCAATTTAGTTTAAAATAGTTCCTTTAATGGTGGTATTTTGCATCCGCAATGATTTCCAAGGCACTGTGTGCTTTTGTCCGAAATCCTCGGAGAGCCCAGAGTGGGCTTGCTTTTCACCTTGAGGCAGGCAGGGAGGGGTTGCCAGGGACCCCTGCTTCTGTTGGAGGGAAGTGCTGAGCCAGAAAAGGACGTGACTTTTAGACTGTCTGAAATGGGATGGCAACTGCTTAGAGTGTTTCCTGGGTTTTTCATCCTCAGTAAAGAAAAGGAAGAAAATTATCGAAACCTACAGAGAGGGAACAGCTAAAGAATGAAGAGCTTTGCCTCTACGCCAACTAACTGATTACAAGAGATGACCTAACATGGTCTTCTGGTACTGAAATATAGCCCTAGCAACGTGGGACTCACATTGTTGTTTTAAAGTAAAAGAGTCTCATTGCATGGTTAGCCAAACAATTAGGAGGCATATCTTATTTGAAGCTGAAAAACTGAATTCAGGTGACAATGTCTAGTAACTGAAATCAGGCTTGATGCCAAAATTTGAGATACATGAAGAAGGTACTAATTAATTTTTTAGTGTCACCACAACAATTTACATCCCCCTAAGGCTAAATGACACATGAGATTTTAGCATTTTAGTTTGTTTTGTTCTTTAAGTTTAAAATGTACACGTGATTATTATTCCCACTTTACCAGATATCAAAACTGAGGCCAAGGAATGTTACCTTCCCTACGACCTTCCAGCTAGGAAGTGATTGAGCCAAGTGTTGAACTTGCCAGCTTCAAAGGTGCCTGGCTTCCGATAAGCTGAAAGACCTTCCAGGTGTGTAAACAGCATCCACATATAAAGAGACAGTTATATTTCAGAAAAGCCAAAGACGAGAGTGAAATTATCTAAAAAGGGTTTGTTCAGTAGGCAAATGCACATGTGAGGCGAATGAATTACATGTAGCTGGGGAAAGGGTAATGGACTGTATCCTGAACCTGCCAATGCTAAGGCATCCCGCAACCCGCAGGCAATGGCAAGGTCAGGTGATGAAGAGCAATGTCAGGTGAGAACCAGGGCAAGGGGCTTAATCATGAGTTCTTTGGGCACTGCCAGGTTCTTTTCTTGGTGCCCAACATAGAGCTTTCCTTGTATGTATGTATATCCTTGGTGTTCTCTGAATATTTCCCAAGTATAGGAACAGAGTACTTCAGGACATGGATGTTCAGGACCTAGACTGAGGCTGAAATGACCAGGATATAGACCTGGTCTTTCTGTCCCAGGTAGTTCTCGTATTACCTGGTACCTGGCTTTATTTCATCGAGAATGAAATCCAACCTAGGAAATTTTAGTATAGGAGTTCTGCAGCGAAGATTCATGGACGGGCTTGGTTAGGGAGGGAAGGTGTGCATGGGGGGTGTCATCTACTGTACTGTTTATGCATAATACAATCTTTGAAGTGTATGTATACTTTAATCATGAAAGAGGATCCATATACAGCCTTTATCAAATCTGAAGGAAGACTCTGAATTATAAAAAAAAAATAAAGGTAAGTAATGGGAAGGCAAGGAAGATTCAGACACTGTCTTTCCATTCTAAGTCATTTCCTTCTTTCCATTCTCAAAAATGCCAAAGTTATTCTCAACAATGTTCCTTTGCTTATACCATCCTCTCTCCTTAGATGCTGCCACCTAGACATTTTGTTCAATTAACTCCTCCACATCTTTTGGAGCCCAGAACTTTCATGAAGTTTTCTTCTGACTACTGTAAGTCCTATTGATTTAATTTCCTCCTCCTCTGAATTTCTAAAGAATTTACAGTGTGTCCTACACAATTTATCATTTAATTACACATTGTCTGCCTCGTTGTTTCATAAAGCTGACTTTTCAGTGCTAATAGAATAATAGCTCCTTGGAGGCTGGGACCACATCGTAGATTCGAGACTCAGAGCACACACTTGGCTGAGTCTCTCCCCCTTACTGTGTGCTTTTGGGCAAGTTATTAAATCTCTGTATCTTTTGGTTTCTCCTCTGCTGGAATGACGATAAGAAGGGAGCCTATACCGTTTAGATGATGAAAGGATAAATGAGGCAATGCATAAAGGGTGCTTAGCACAGTCTCTGGAAAACCATAAATTGATTTTTACTCTTACAGTGCATTCATTATTACCTTCTACTTTTATTTCTAACCTCTTTCACGGGAGCTTCTCTGTTCCCACCATTGAGTTCTGAGGAGACTGGTAAAACCCCTCAGGTCTGTTTCCTCTCAGATTCCTCACCTTTGAAACTAGACAATCATATTTGCAAACAGGTTTCTTGGAGGGGTCAGAAGAGGTGATGAACCTAGGCTCGCTTTGGAACCTCAGCCTCACAACCGCTGCAGGCAGCCCGTTGGAGTCCTTCCCTAAAGCGTGACTCTGCTGTTGTGATGAGTAGGCTCTGAGCTGAGACCTTCCGAGAGCAAATGACCGAACTTTCTCACTGGAGTTAGGAAAAAACACAGCAGATACCCAGAGAGAAACTGATCTGGGAGGGAGACAGGTTTGGGTGCAGTGAGCCCCTGGGTCCTCTCAACCCATCCCTATTCCCTGCACTTGCTGTTTACCTGAGTCATGGGCTTCAGTGCCTCCCCTCCTCAATGCCATACTTTTCCAAAGGACCTCATTCAAGCCATGGACCTTTCAGGGCTTTCTGGGGTAGCCTCTCACTAGTACAGAGGGACAAGAGCTATTCAGGAAGAGAAAGGATGGCTGAGGCACAAGTGATTTTTCCCCTCTCCTTATGTTTTCCAAACAAAAGGGAAATGGAAGAGGTCTTTGAAACTTTAGAGAGACTGCAGGTAGCACACCTCCCCTGCGGGATCCCTGCCACTGCCCAGACAGAGCAGAGGGGAGGTTAATACCCTCCTCTCCATTGTATTCAAGGTGCATGTGTTCCCTCAAGCCCTGGAGGACCCGGATGCTTGGGAGAAACACCCCAATGCAGTGCAAGGGTTTAGGCAGATGCTAGCTCCAAAGGACTCTCATCCCTTAGAAGGGAGGCAGCAATTGCAGCTCTGTGCATGTGTGTGTGTGTGTGTGTGTGTGTGTGTGTGTGTGTGAGAGAGAGAGAGAGAGAGAGAGAGAGAGAGAGAGAGAGAGAGAGAGAGAGGTAGGGAAGCATTGATTACCAGTGGTGGCAGCTCTTGGGAAAACAGCCACGTGGAGAGGTCCAAGGCAGGGCAGAGCATCCTCGAAGGAGTGACTAATGGAGTCCATTGCAGCACAAAGAATTCCAAATCCAGCCCTTCTATTTAGTTTGTTAAGAATCTAAAGTTTTGGGAGCTGGGAAGAACTGGGGCTCCATCAATTATGCTGGTAGGAGTCTTATTAAGACAGATTTGGTTTTGTAGCCTTACACAGATGATTACATACATCTGCAGAATCCAGCGCTTAGATTGCCTGTGCAGCCAGGGAATAAATGGTACTATCTGCTTAAGCTAAAAATGTGAGACTGTAGTCAAAGCTTTTGACCATGCACACACACACGTATATGAAGTACATTACAGGCATACACAATCTCTCTGTATCACTGGATCTTGGTAGCTACAAAGATGTGTAAGACTTGGTCCCATACAGCTTTTCACCCCCTCTATGCAGATAATCATTTTACAAAGCTAAAATTGAAGTGATCATAGGGAAGGCTGCATTTTGTGCATTTTTCACAATGAAAATTTACCCACTTGGAGGCAGGGTCCCAGGGTCTTCTGAGGAGACTGCATTTCTGTACAACTGATTTTTCCAATAAATGATTATGAAAGTAATAAACATTCGTGTCAGAAACCTGAAAAAAAAAAGTGTATAAAAGGCCAAAGGAGAAGATGAAAATAACCCACAAGGGGACCTTTTTGAGAGAAAAGGGATCTCTTTGCAGGTTCAATATAAACTCCTTTGCATTCAATTCAATTGGAAAAGCATTCACTGTGCCCCGCGGACCTCTGGGCATATTGGAATAGCACAGCCCTCTTCCCCGGCCTGGCAATGGAGGCAGGGCGGCCATGACTCTCCCTATACAAAATTCTGTGAGACTTGGATGACTGTCATAATGAGGTCCCAGCCTAATCACACATGTCATATTTTCCAAGTCATCCAGGACTTTGGTGAAGAAAAGAAGCCTTTAAAACTCCAATGACAGGCTAAATAAAATGTAAAAACAGCCTCTTCTTCTTTGTTTCTAACAGCAGGCAACAAATGACGGAGTTCAGGAGCATTGCAGTAAACATCTAAAAGCAGAGATGCACTAACTTGTCTTTTCATTTGGGTGACTTGGGGAGAGGGCCCTTTCCAGAAAGATCTGATGCAGATGAGGACAGACTATTAACCAGCTGGGTGTCTCCCACGTGTGGGTTGAAAGCATCCTCACCAAATTGCCCGAGACAGGTTGTACAAAAGCTGTCAGCTGTTGCTTGCTTTTGACTTGCCACAAGTTTCTTCTAGTCATTTCTTATTATTGTCTTTGTACATAAATGCTTCTGTAGAGACGACTGCATTTATTCTTTGGGTAATACGTGCTCAGGAGGAACTTATATTTTCAGGGGACAATTTGGAGTAGAAGAGGGGGCGGGGGGCAGTGGGTGTGTGGAGATTACATATGTGTTCAGCAATTATAGGTGTGCACAAGGCAACCGTGTGTCCAAACAATTCCAAGAAATCAGGCAGCATCTATGCCCCAAGAAGGCTGTTTTACGGCCTCTGTAGTGGGATCCTTGCTTGGAGATTATGGGGCTGGGGGTGAGACAGGTGCAGGGCAGATGTCTCTGTGTCTACCCATCCCACAGCCCACATGAAACTTGAGCAGAGCAATCAGAGAAGGGAAGAACACGCAGTACAACAAAGCAAAACAAGATTGCATGCTGTAATGAAGAAAATACACATGCTAGAGAGGATTAGCAAAGGACTGTAATGATGGGTTTGGGGTCAGCTCTTCATTTTAAATTAAAATCTGAAGATAAATTTCCATCAGTTAGGAAGAGCCAAGCAGCTCTTCGTGAGTTGTCCACAGATGCTGATTATCTTTTTTCTGCAGGTATTTTGGGAAAATAAGCAAGAGCATGAAATAAACCCCACTGTTTAAAACACTTTCTTTCATACCTGTCACCTTATCTTCAGGACATTGTCACCTAAGACAGCTTGCTGGAAGGAGGGGATTTCAATACTGGGGATTTTTACCTGCAATTTACTGTAGCCATTTTGCTGTGAAAGTTGAAGACTACGACTTTAGAAGGCTGAGGGCATCTTTCTCCTCTGATGTCTCAGGAGAATGAGGCTCCATGGAAGCCTGTGTATTTGGCCACTGGAGTGAGTAGGATCCAGTCCTGGTATCCTGTGGCCTCAATTCTAACAGGGCCACTCTGGGAAATTATAGCATTCCTGCATCCAATCCAGAATTAAATCATCTTGAGTTTTAAGTACTTCTTTACTTCCAGATTCATTTGAAGTCATTGGCTTTGGACTAAGTTGTGGTTGTGATATATATATACACACACACATACACACTATATATATATAATGTGTATATACACATTATATATAATATATACACATTATATGTTATATATACTGTGTATATACACATTATATATATAAATTTTTTTTTTACAGCCCTTGGACTTCTTTGTCTCTCCCCTCCATCTCATTCCTTTCCAACCTCGGGTCCTTCCACATGAGTTCATTCTGGTTTTGTTAGTGTGCAATGAGAAGTTGGAAATCAGGAATGAGCAATGCTCCAGGGTCAGAAGATAAGAACTGGGTTCTACTTACTAGGTTACTACATAACTATCACTTTGCACAATCTCTTTAAGCTCAAAGTCTTTTTTTCTTTTACTTATCTGTAAAGTGGGGGGTATTGTCTCCATCGCAGGATCAAATATGGTAATGAATGGTTTAAAAACCCATGAAGATAGAAGATCTCCCTGTGGCTGACTCAGTCTGGCCTTCGAAAGAATGTGAATTGGGGATGGACCTGCAGTGCTAGGTTTGCGCACAGTTCACATGGGAGCTGTCGAACCACAAGATTCATTGTAGCCCCTTGGATGTACATTTCTGTGGGACCCTCCTGTCTTCTCCCGTTTTTTGAGCCTGGTAAAGAGAAAGCCATGACTGAGAGTAGTTCTTTATAGTGTGTACTTTAGACAACTCAAAATCAATAGTTTTCTTTGTTGAAGACACCCAGGAAAGCAGAACATAAGGAATCGTACAGGTTTACTGTTGCTTTTTGAAGCTGATGGTGAAACTTTACAATATCCTCGTAACATACATGGTTGAGTACAGGTGAAATTGCATTGCATTATAGCTTATCATTGTCTGATGATGGATAACACTGCATTTTGTGAGGTCTGACATTATAAGGTGGCCAGAGGACCTAAGGGCGGGACTGAGGAAAAGGATGACAGACATGCGGAGGCTGTAGTGGCTTTTCAGAGACCAAGGGACCCCGAAAATATACACATGTATTTAAATTTTTTTCAATTACAGTTGACATTCAATATTATTTTGTATCAGTTTCAGGTGTACAGTGCAGTGCTTAGATAATATACTTTATAAAGTAATAGCCCTGATATTTCCATTACCCACCTGGCACATACATAGTAATTACAATATTATTGACTATTTCGCCTGCTGCACTTTACATCCCCATGGCTATTTTTTAATTGCCAATTTGTGCTTCTTAGTCCCTTCACCTTTCCCACCCAGACCCTCAACCCCCTTCATCAGTCTGTTCTCTGTATCTATGAGCATTCCTATTGTGTTTGTTTATTTTGTTCTTTATGTTTCACATATAAATAAATTGTATGGTATTTGTCTTTCTCTGTCTGACTTATTTTACTTCACCTATCTAGGTCCATCCATGTTGTCGCAAATAATAAGAATTCATTTTCTTTTATGGGTGAAGAAAAAAATATTTTTCATAATAACCCCTTGTTTAGAATGCTCGTGGCATGAAGGTTGATAGTGGTGATACCTATAAAGATAGGAACAGATATAATAATAATAATAATAATAACAACAACAACAACAAGTAATGCACATTTATGGAACACTTAGAACATCCTAGGCTTTGAGCATATAATTTTACATGCTTTTTTGCAACTGAGCCTCATCTCAAAACTGTCCTGTGTTACCCCCACTTTATTGCTAAGAAAGTGGGGTCTGTGAGAAACTAACTTGCCCAGGCTTGCCCAGCCAGAAGGGGAAAATCTTGTTTCAGTGGGGTGGCTAAAGCTGACTAGCCACTCATCAAGGCTGTTTTTGTGTTTCTTGAGCACAGAAGGAGTTTTTGCATTTCCCAGCTTTCCCTGCAGTTAGGTGCGACTATGTACTGAGTTCCAGTCAATGGGATGAGAGGGAAATGATGGGCAGCCTCCTGTAACCCATCTCCCACTGGCTTTTCTCGTTTGCTGCCTGGATTTGGAGAGCTCTGACCTCAGGCGGGTTGCAGAGACCTGAGGTACAAAGAACCTGGGCCCCTAATGACCACGTGGTGGGGAGCTGCCTGCTAAAGAGGAGAACTTGTGCCCCAAACTCATCTCATAATAAGTTAGAAATAAACTTCTGTTATGTTAAGGCATTGAAATGTTGGTGCTTATCTGTTACAGCAGCTTTTTTTGCTTTTATCCTGTCTTCTCCAATCAATATATACCCAGAAAAGATATCCTACTAAATAATACATTGGTCTCTACCTCCACGTATGGTTATAGAAAGAGGTTTACTTATGAGGAAAAACTGAATCAACAGATGTATCTTCAAAATGCCCATGGCGGCTGAGAATTCATGATGGTTTTGTCTGTCTGAGTTCAACAACATGTTTTAGTGTAACACACCTTTGGTCTTTGGTTCCTATATTTGTTCCATCCTTCTTCCCTCCCTCCTTTCTTCCCTTCCTTCCTATTAAGTGCCTTTTGTGTCCCACCTGCCGTGCTACATGGGTCACAGAAAAGCAGAAAATAAATAATCTCAGTCCCTGCCCTTCAGGAGCTCAGAGCCAAAGGGCAGGTCAGTCTGTAGCAATGCCACAGTGTCTGATGACAGAACACCTGCCCTACGGTGGCACTGGGAGGTACCTGACCTGAGCAGGGACAGGCGAGGAAGGCTTAGAGAAGGTGGAGACCGAGGTGGGAAATTTCCTGGAATGTGGGACTTCTGTGCTAACACATAAAAATTCCCCTGCAAATCTGGGTGAGTTAGTCAGCTGGAGGTAACACCATTAGGAATTCATGAAGGAGTTTGGGGAGAGCCTTCCAGACCATGGGTGGCATGAGCAAAAGCAAGGAGGAAAGAAACAGTTCCAAGGGAACTGGAAGCAGTGCAGCCACTGAGGATGAATTGCAGGGAGGTGCTGTGGAAAATGAGGTGGGCGCCTGAGGTAAGAGAAGTCTGTGAAGGGCTTTGTGAACCACGTTAAAAAGCATGGGAGGGTGTTAAGCAGCCAAGGGGCTGGTGGCAGACACTGAAGCCTGAAAGCAAGGAAGGCACTGCGGGACTCCAACCGGAGCCAGGTGGCGAGGAGAGGCAGTTTTGAGAAGCATTTTTAGAAGGCGGCATCTTTTACTTTGTTGTTGATGAAGCAAAGGGACCCAGGGAGAGAGCAGATCCAGGATGACTTGCAGGTTTCTAGAAAAGGAATTTCCTGGTTACTAGGGGCCTGGTGGAGCGCCTTGCATTCTGGGTGCCTGCGTGTTGGGCTATGTATGTGCCTGAGGTCCAGCCATCGCAGCTGCTGCAGCAGCTCCTCCTTCCTATCTCAGCAGGGGTGCCTTTCCGCGTGGCCTCCTGTCACCGCGGCACTGGCACTCAGCAGCTGCTGCGCTAACTCAGTGAAGGGCTGAAGAGCTACCTCTCAGAAAGGCAGACTGGTGCTCAGCCAACGAAGGAGAGCATGCTGAAGAGAGGGATTGACACTCGGAGTGGAAATTCACTGGGAGCCTGGCTTCAGGGAATGCAAACTAATCGGGCTCTGGCTTTGGCCTCCCAGAGCCATCACACAGAGAGGGACGCCCCCAGGGCCCCTCCTCTCCAGACTCCATTGTGTTCCCAGGCACCCATTTGAGTAATATTTCCACCCACAACTCAAAGAAAGATAAAGAAAAACAAAGTTGCTCTTCTCAGCATTCAAGTGTCTGCACTTGGTGGTGGGGGTGGGCTGGGGGCGGTCTTCATCTAGGGGTGGTTGAGTGCTCGCAGGGTCCCAGGCTTTGGACTTACCATTTTCCATGTGATCTCCTTCGAGCTTCACCTCAGAGCCTCCCTGGGAGGTCAGTACTCTTCACAGGCAATTGGAATCACAGGCATTAATATAATACTTAAAGCAGCTACAGATTTTTCTTTACCTCTCTGAGCTCCTTGAGGTTAGGGACTGTATTTATTATTCACTTTCAGATTCTGCATGATGCCTGGTCAGGATTGTTTGTAGAATCAGTGGATGGACTGGTTCCTTGAGGGAAAATAAAATAAAACTGAGATCGGGAAGAGAATACAATGTTGGTAGCCAGTTGCCTAACATCATCTTAAACATTCCAACGGCAGAGAAACCAACAGGTCCTCTTCCCAGGTTTGTGTAATTTTCAGTATTTGACCAAAGAGCTATTGCATCCACCACATTCTCTGTTCAGATAAAATAGCATATTTGCACAGAAAGATGTCGTGAGGTCTAGCTTACAAAAAAATAGTTTCAGGTGCAAAGACAACTGAGTAGGAATTAATGGGAGTTATGCGTCTCATTAGACCATCAAATTAGACCTAGTATGTGGGCTGCTGTTTCCTGCGGCTGGGGCTGGAGCACTGCCCTGAGTCACCGCTCCACTTAGGGTGGATCTCCGAGTCCGGGATGCAAATGGCAGCCTGCTCCAGGAGTTCACTCAGTCAATTACTTAATAAAAATGTAATGAGTGTTTACTGTATTTGTAGAGTATTTGTAGAAATATGTTAAAAGGGAGGGAAAGTAAGAAAACAAATATAGAGTGGATATTGGCCTTGAGAAATACTCATTTTAGTTGGATTTTAAAGAAGTCAATGCATTTGAATTGAATATTTGAATAGCTATCTCTTTTAATTTGACTTTTATTTAGAAATGAACAGTGATGGACAATTCACATATTTTTGTGTATATTTATTTTCCTATGTCACAAAATCATATAATTATGTTGATTAACGGAACTTTTAAGCATGCTCAATACTGGTAAAGAGATTGAGATATGGAGAAAATTGGTGATTTATCCAAAAACATGTTTTAGAGCAGAGGCTGGAACTTCTTTTATTCAAATCTAATTTTTTTCCTCAAAGTCTCTGCATAGTAAACCATGACTAGTGTTGAAAGTGATGAGTAACTTCTGGAGTCTGGTGAAATGTTTGTAATCAGGAAGTGTATATTGTCTTCACGTCTGTTATATTATTATTGTCAGTTTCTTGTTGAGCCTTAGAAGTAAAATCAAAAAGATTTATTTTCATGAGTTTCAACTTATTTCTGACTTAAAAATAGAAGCACAGATTAGTTTTCATAAATATTTTGAGGATACACCCTGCTTTGAAATACAAAAGCATAATAGTGATAACTCTACCCTCTCCGAACAGAAAAAAAAAACCCCATAAAACAAAAAGACAACCTGAGAGTAAATCATTATGACTTTTGTCAATTGTAGATTCTTCTTTCATGCATATATCATTTTGGTGGGAGTGATCTTATTTATTTATAATTAAATGTAAATATCACATTGCTTATATCTTTTAAAGATGCAAGTTACTCAGTAGGACAAGTTTCAAACCAGATTTTTTTTCTAAATGTGGTTGGTGGCAAGGATGTATTACTAATTTGAGTTCAACTTAGAATGACTGAAATAATGATGGGGTCTGGGAGAAAATAGACAAAAGAAAATTGTGCAGGTGAATTGGCGGATACACTTGTTGCTTTGAGAGGGAAATTGGCAGCCCTTGGAATGAAAATTCCCTCCTTGCACTCTAGTCAGCCCCTAGTTGCTAGCAGTTACAGGAATAGTGCGTTCCCCACATTCCAATGATCTCAAACTTGGTTTCTCTCCCTCCTTCTAGAGGAATAGCGGTCCGTGAAAAGCGGAAATGTGGTTAGGGTAAAATCAGCTGCTGTTTGTTCCTTTAAAAAACATTCTTTAGGCCTCAGTGATTTGCACAAAGTATGCAGTTAGACCAAGGTTTAAGGTGGACATAAGACAAGATATGTCGTAAGGGAACTAGAAATATCAGACTTTTACAAAAAAAAAAAAAAAAAAGAGAGAGAGAAAAGGTGGCTCCAATAGTGGAGGGAAAAAACTCCTACTGTAGTATCAGCAAGATACCACGGGCCTTTGGAATTCACAGTAGGCGTGGTTCACCACAATTGTAGGGTCATGACACCAGGTAATTTTCCTTTATGCTTCTGTGCTTTACATCTGCCACATTCCGAAACATTGTGACGACATTTTCTTAATCATCCCCCTTTCCTCTCTAGCTTAAAGGCCTCCCGAAATCTCAGCCTCTCATTTTGCCTTTGTATAAATCCATCTTCATAACTACCAGGGCTGATCTTTCTAAATGCGTAGCCCTGAACATATCACTACCCTGCATAATATATTTCAGTGTCAGACTCTCTGGCCTGCTATAGCAAGTTCTTCCCCAAATGGTCCCTGCTCACTTTGCGGGCCTCATCTCTTACCATTTTCTTTCTCTCACCAAGACGATCTGGCTGTTGCAGCTACCTTTGCCATGTATCCCAACATTCTGTCAGCACTAGCCCTTGTATGTGTAGCCCTCTTCTTGTCTACCTAGAAAATGACCCTCTTCTGGGAAGCTTTTCAAGCCTAGATGAGCACCGCATCTTATAGGTCTCACGCCTTATTGCGCTGAACCCCTGTAGGGTGGGGACGGCCTCTCCCCAGGAAGTCCTAGATCTCCTGCACTGTGCTGACAAGTAATCTAAAAGGACACATTAGAAAAGTCACACCTCATGGAGGCCAGAGCCTTAACTGTTTCACTAATCACATGGAAAATCCACAGCCTAGCGCCAGCAAGTGATGAGTAAGGCCTTTTATAATTATAATGATGATGACTATTATAACTGTAATGATGACAGCCATCATCACCACTTGCTTGCTATGGACCCGGCACTGTGCTAAATGTTTTTTCATGGACCATCTCCTTTAAATACCCTCTTTAAGTCATTCTTCTTATTATCCTTGTTGTGTACATGATGAAAGTGAGGTTTAGCGAACTTACACTCCTTGTCCGAAGTTGTACAGCCAGTAGGGTAGGGAAGTAGGAGTTGGCCCTAGCTGTCCAGCTGTCCTCTTCATATCACGCAATGCAGCTTTTTATTTCAATCCATCCATAGGGAGGGATGACGGGGCTGCTTGAGTTCCTTATGAAGGTTAATATCTGCCTTCACTATTTAAATACAGGGTGGGGCAAGAGTAGTCACGAGTACGTGAAGCGCAGAGTTTATTCTTGTTGTTTGTTAATTATTACATTATTTTTCATATGAACAACTGTAAACCTACTTTCCCCCAACCCTGCATACAGACTATGACTCTTTCAAACTTGTGGTCTCAGTGCCTGTCCTTGTGCCCAGCATGTATGAGTAAATGCTTAACTGAATTACGAGTGAGCGCTGGCTGACGTTTTAAAGTAAGTGGTGGTTAGGGATATGTAGCGCAGTTATCCTAAACGTAAAAAACTTCTATCTTAGGACAAGTAAACCCAGAGGCTCTACATTTACTTTATCAATTTATTTGATCCTAATTTGATTTTGAGTTAGTTTTTGCTTTGAGACTGGTCAAAAGAAGTAACACCCAAAGAAATGCAATTTTTACAGGTATTCTCAATATTCATCACGAAATTTCAGAAAAAGTTTTTATAAGACATAAGACTTTAAGTTTAATTTTAATATTTTACTTTAAACCGCACCTAAACTTCCTGGAGAGATTCGATCAAGGAAATGTCACACTGCGGTTCCCTCCACGGAATCACTTGCTAACGCTGAGGCCCAAGTTCATGCTGCAGGCCTGATGCTGGGGAAAAAAATGCCTCACCAAGAGCCTAGAGATTTTCAGTGGCAGTAGCACTCCTCTGGGGAGAGTGACTTCGAGTGCTCTGTCCTGTAATGTAAAATATCACTCAGCAAGCTGCACTCTCTGATAATTTTTATAGCAAAACATAGCATGCTTTTCCAACAAGGTCAGAAGTGTCAACAAAAGGTACAAATGGACTTGCCTGAAAATTCTCAACTCTGAAGAGTCTGATTTCTTTAGTGCATTGGTGTCAAGGCTTGAAAAACAAGTATACTTTTAATGTGATTCTTGAGGCTGCCTTCGACTTTTAACCAGGGTATTTGCCGATGAGGCCAGAGTGTCCTTTGGAGGGTAATATACAACCTTGACCTTGGGTCAGGCTGTATGGGCACACACAGGAAAGAGCTAGTTGCATGGCTGAGTGTGGTTCTACCTTTGGTTTGGGTTTGACAGTGTTCAAAAGTAGTTTGGGGTAAGAAAATAAAATTCACAGGTTACTAGGAGCCTTTATTAGTTTTCTGTTAATGCATAACCAATAACCACAGACGAAGCATCTTAAAACAACACATTTATTTTCCCACAGTTCTGTAGGTCAGAGGTGGGGCAGACTTGGAGGGGTTTTTTGCTTAGAGTTTTACAAGGCTGAAATGAAGATGTTGGCCAAGCTGTGCTCTCATCTGTGAGATGTGGGAAAGAATCCAGTTCTAAGCTCATTTAGGTTGTTGGCAGAATCTGTTTACTTGGGGTGTAGGAATGATTTCTTGCTGGCTGTTGGCCAGGGGTCACTCTAAGTTCCTGGAGGCTCCATTCTCTGAGGCTGCTCTCAGATCTTTTTTTAAAGATTTTTATTTATTTTTAGAGAAATGGGAAGGGAAAGGGAAAGAGAGGAGGAGAAACATCAATGAGCAAGAGATACATCAATTGGTTGCCCCTCACAACTCAACTGGGGACCTGGCCTGCAACCAGGCATGTGCCCTGGCCAGGAGTTGAACCAGGGATCTTTCAGTTTGCAGGCCAGCGCTCAATCCACTGAGCCACACCAACCAGGACTGTTCTCAGATCTTTTTATACGGCCCCCTCCTTCTTCAAAGACATTAACTCCATATTCAACTTCCAACATTTGACATCTCTCTTTCTCTTCCACCAGCAGAGAAAACTTTCTATTTTTAAAGATCTCTGTGACTAGATTAGGCTCATCCAGATATCTACATTTGAAGATCAATTGACTTGGGGCTTCAATTATATCAGCAAAATTCCTTTACCGCAGTACCTACAATTAGTGTGTGAGTAAATGTTCGGGTGCCAGAAACTTTCAAAGGCCATTTTAGACTCTGCCTACCACAGGAGTAATGTGAACCATTTGCTTTGCAAATGCTATTTAATTGAAACCTTTCAACAATCTATAAGCACATAGTTAATTGCTTAATTCACTCACCCAGCAAGGGATGCAGCTGGCATTTGATCCAGCTTGTTCTGAGTCTAACATCAGTGCTCTTTTATAGTAATAGTGATAACAATATTGATATGAACCTCACTTGGTATGTGCCAGGAACTGCTGCTTTTCATGCACTTACTCATTTAATCTTCAGAACTAGCCTGTAAACAGGCATTATTATTGGTCTCATTTTGTGGGTGAAGAAGCCATGGAGGAGGCAGTCAGCTATCAACAAGGCTTTCATTAGGATAATTAAACCACTGTAGTTAATTACAACTTTTTTTTTCAGTGCAAAAAAGTAAGAATGCAAAGGGACTCCAACAGTTTACCAACACCCCCAGTAGGTGTTCACTGAGTTCCTAGCTTGGTTACTTCTCCCTCAATGTTTCTCTCTTATACACAATAGGATGGGATGCCTTTTAAGACTTTTATTGTGTTAAAGCAAAAATTGCACTGGACAAAGTTTAGCAGGCAAGGGAGACTTTATTCAAGACTATTGTAATAGGGAAGAGAGGTAAGAACTAGTTCTGAGTTAAATTCTGCCAAAATGAAGGGCTGGAGAGCTTTTAAGACCTGGGATTGGGATGGATAGGGGATTATAGGCCATCTGTGTTTGCGAACTGTCTTCACCTAAAGGAAAAATAAGCTGTCATATCTCCACCCCAGGGGTTAATTTTACAACAGAATCAAGATGCCTGCCATAGTTAGGCTCCCCCTTCCCTATAGAAACTCGGAGATAGGGGTGTTCTCTTCCTTCACCATCATTTCCAATGAATAACTCTCAGGTCCTTGAGAAAATCATTCTTGGGTTGTAAAACTGGCAAGGAGCTTTTAAAAAGATTTACATCTTGAAGGAGTGAAGAAAGTTTTCTAAAGTAAATGCTCTAAGAAAATGGAGGTTAGGAAGAAATCTAATCTATCTACAGTTTAGTCACATGAAGGGAATGGGAAGGCCAGGCTGATTGTGAAGACTAAGTAATGTACACTATCATGTTTTACAATCTGAAAAGTAATGCCCAGCTGTCACTTTGTCAAAGAAACTCTCCAGGACCCTTTCAGTCTAGATTTTGAGCTCTTCCTCTGTGGTCCCAGAGCCCCATCCTGCTTTGTCGTAGGTAATGTTATGTGGAATTGCTCATAGCCGGAGCACCCATCAGTAGTACTACAAGTCTGCTACAAATAAGTGTCAGCAGGTTATGGGACCTCTAAGGTACACAGACACTATGGCCATAAAGACTACATTGAAGAAGAAATTTAATAACTTAGAAAATGTTCACAGTGGATTATTAAGTTAAATAGGGACAACTTATAAAACACTATGAAAAATATAATCCCAATTAAGTTACAAAAGAAACGTATAAACTGCCCTGGAAGGAGATACACAAAAATGACAGTATCTGTAGGGGGTGGCGTTATGGATGATTTTTATTCTCTTCTTTGTGCTTAACCATGTTTTTGGATTTTCTACAATGAAAATATATTACTTCTGACACCAGAATAAAAAACACAATTTTACACAAAGAACTATGGATAAAGGCACAAAGGCATTTTTTATGACTCCCCAGCTATAATCGAATGGAGGGAGACACAGTGCTTTGTAATATTTCCTGAGTAATTTCTTGTCTTTCCTTTGCTGCAGTCCTTCTGGTGGTCCAAATCCGGACAGAGATCAAGGTGACGAAAAGGGCTCACTGTTCCCGATCCCTGGTTTCATGCACAGCCTGCCAGCCATGCAGGAGAGAGGATGTGGGGGAAGGATGTCTAGCAGAATTGTGATGACCCTTTCTTGCCGTGGCTACATCTGCACCCTCAGCCTTGACTTAATGCCATTCATTGATCTATTAATTGATGGACACATTTATTCCCACCCACTGTTCTATATGTACTTGGCTGGGAAGAGTTATTCAGAAATGGCATGAGCTACATTTGTAGATCATAAGTTTGCCATCACAACAGGTATTCAAGCAAAGTCTGAATGGCCACTTGCTAGCAATGTGATGGAGAGACTTCCAGTCTTATAAAAACCAGCTGGTTATCTTTGTGAGATTTGAGACCCTCCGTCAAACCAGGTCAGGGATAAGAGGGTTTAGTGGCAGGATGCCTCTCCTATAATCTCTGGATGGAATAGGAAGCTGGACGTTCTCTGTTTTCCTCTGCAGCTGAATCTTGCATGATCTTTGCTAACCCCACCTTAAGCCACAGAATCTCTCCCCTGGCAAACACTCAGAGTCAGCGTCCCTAGGAAATAAGAGAGAGACAGAGACAGAAGCAGAGATTTCACGCAATAGATTCAGTCCCGCAGCTGCGCTCAGAGGGAGAATGGACTGATAGTGCTCTCACAATAATTTAAAGTGAGAAAAATATATCAGTGGGTAAACATGCTTAAATCCCCCATAAAGACATGCCTGTACATGGGGCAGATTTTCATACTAGTTTCTGTTTACCAGAATCTTCTTCCTCACCTCTCCTTTCTTGATCAGATGGTTAACACTGCAGCGAAGACGGGAGAGTGCTCTGCTGGCACCCGCACAGCTGATGAGAAAAGCATTCCGAAGTTGACTCTCCAGCTTGCTATTTGAATGATACTATCCAGAATCCAGATAGCTTATCTGAATATTTCACCTCAGTTATTCTGATGGTAGATGTAAACTTGTGTTTTTATGTTAATCTGAAGTCATTTCCTATATTTACTCAGTGGGCAGAGCCAGCACACTAGGGAACTGAGGATATCTTTGAAAATATAGAAACCATTAATAAATATAGAAAACACTGGGAGTAAAATTCCTCTCCTCTGTGTCATAGCGAGGCCTCAGGTTACAGCCACCAGTTAATTCTATAATCTTTGATGATACCCAGTCTCCTTCCTTGGTTGCCTTTGCCTGGAGCTGTGAGCGTTTCCTTAATAATTTATGCCACGTTTTTCATCTCCATTCACATCATCACTTAATCAACAGAGTTGTAATTCCTCTTTCCTGGATACATCTTCATTTTTGACCCCGTTACCTGTAGGGGCTCCGAAGACTTGCCCCTTCTTAGCATGTCGTTGCTGTTCTCTCAGTGCTCTTGGGGTCTCTGGCAATCTGCTCCCCGCTAATTGGTGCAGATGGGAGCAGGAAGATGCAGAGCACACGAGGGAGAAGCAGATTGTCCTGGTGAGTAAGGGGCCTTTGGGGACCAAGGCACTTTGGAAAGCTGCTTTAACAGTGAAAGAGCCGTTTATGGAGTCCTGTTCCTTGATATGTTTCTTATCCTTCAAAGGGCCTTTCCAAAGCCTGCATGGCTGTTGGCTCATTGTCTTGAGGCCTAAGCAAGCTCAGAATAATAATCATAAATATCACTTATTGACCCTGACTTGATGCTAAGCACTCTGCACATATTAATTCATTTTTCATCACAAGACATCTCTGAGGATTGTATTATTATCCCTAGTTCACAGAAGAAGAATCTGAACCTTAGAGACATTAAGCAATTATTGGCCAAATGGCTTGGTCCATTCAGGCTGAAGTAATAGTATACCATAGATGGTGTGCCTTAGACACAAGAGAAATTTGTTTCTCACAGTTCTGGAGGCTGGAAGCCCAAATTCAGGATGCTGGCAGACTCAGTGGCTGGTGAGGACCTGCTTCCTGGTTCATAGATGGCTGTTTTCTTGCTGTGTCCTCTCATGCTGAAAGGGACCAGGGAGTCCCCTGGGGTCTTTTTCATAAGGGCACTAATCCCATTCATGAAGGCTCCTCCTCATGACCTAACCACCTCTCAAAGGCCCCATCACGCTGGGGATTAGATTTCAACATACACATTTTGGGGAGACGCAAACATTCAGTCTATGGATGAGTGAGCCAGGGTGAGACCCAGGTTTATTTGGCTCCAAAAAAAGTGTTCCTGGCTATTTGCCCTACGAGGTCACGTGGGTGGGGGTCGTCTTTGGAGCTCTCTCCTATCCTTTCACGTGTACTCTTCTCATTTCTGGGGTCTCTCGGCTCCATCAAATTTCCAAGGATCTGTGCTGTGTTAGCTGATTCCTGGTCAATGGTTATCCTGGCAGGTGTCTGGTAAACTGGTCCCTACCAGAGTGATTGAGATGGGACCCCTGATGTGGATGGGTGCCCTTCACTGGACTGGCATACTCTGGAGAACCAAAGCTAATGACACAATCTTCTCACCATCATTTCCAGAAGCGGGGGAAATCGTTTTGGGTGGGAAGCTTCGCCAGACAATCTGTATTATACTGGTAGTAGTGTCTCTTTTGCTTTCATCTATGACGAGCGCATTGAAGGAGCTTGGTAAATTTTATTGAATTGAATTCCAGTGAAATCTCAAATCTTAGAGAAATGTCAACATTTTGGTGTACATAGATTCAAGTATGTCATGGTAGACCTTTGGACATCTGGGCTGCAGGTCACTAGAGCTCTGGTCCTGACACCTGCTTCAAAAGGTTCAATCTGGCCCTGGTTGGGTGGCTCCCTTGGTTGGAGGATCATCTGGTACACCAAAAGATTGTGGGTTCAATTCCTGGTTGGGGCTTGTATGGGAGGCAACTGATATTTCTCTATTACACTGATGTGTGCCTCTCTCTCCCCCTCTGTCTCTAAGAGCAATAAAAATATCCTTGAGTTAAGATTAAAAGGTCCAATCTGCTTAAAACCTAGGGTTTCTATTGGGTGTATATATGGGTTTGGTGGGGATTTGAGGTGGTAGGACAAGGCTGCAAGAATAGCTGGCAAGAAGGACATAGGGGTCTGAGTTCAAATTTTCCTCTTCCTGCATCAGTTCTACAAATGTTTGTTAGGAGCCTGATAATGATCAGATACTCTTCTGGCATTTAAACTGGAGTAGTGAATGAAGCCAATAAGGTCCCGGCCCTCATGGATTTTTACATTTAGGGTAGGAGACCAGTAAACAAAGAAATGTGGTGTTTTTAGATACTGCCAAGTGTTGTAGAGGCAAGTACGTGACCTGATGGAGACTAACTGGTGTGGGGATGTGCTGCTTTTGGTGGTGGTTAGTGGCAGGCTTTCTGAGGGGGTGAGAGCTGCTGAGAACTGAATGACTCATTGGCACCTGGAGCCCACTCAGCAGACGTCTACCAAACAGCAGCTCAGTTTTACATGGACATTGCTTTGTTATTAATCATGTCTTGGCTTTTCAAACTCAATGACATCACAACGAACTTTGTAACAGGACCTACATGGATAGTCTGTGACATAGGTGTCACTTTTTCATCCGTGGCAGGCTTACTGATGGCCAGGTTCAGGGTAGCCCATGAGAGGTTATCAGGAAGTAGGAAGAGCTGAGTCTAGGAGCCAGAAAAAGCCACAACCAGCTTACTGAGAAATGCTGGGCAAGTTATTTACCTTTCAAGAATTTTAGATTTCTCATCTGTTAATTGGTAGGATGGGGTATGGGGACTGGAAGGAAAATGTCGTGCTCCACCTCTAGGGTACATCTGTGAGTCCTCACCTTTCATTCATCCATTAACAATATGCCTAAGCTATTTATATTTGCAGAAATAACTAAAGCTGACATTTATTACCCTCTAGGCCCTGTATATTTTATATGCTCTCTTAGCTTTCAAAATAACTTTACAAAGTAGCTACCTTATTATTATCCCCATTTCATAGATCAGGAAACTGAAGCACAGAGAGATTAGGAAAAGAGGTCTGATGTTTAGAGGACATTGACTGTGTGTAAGAGGCTGCATGTGGTGAATGTAAGATATGATCTTGTTTTACAACCAGACTAACTGCCTGCTGGATCTCTTCAAGTCTTGGTTATACAAGGAGGGAAATGGAGGTTCAGTGAGGTTACACGGTTAATTCAAAGGATGCAAAAGAAAAGGCAGAGCCAAGGTTTGACCCTAGCACTGTGCTGCTGTGAATGTCCCTTCTTTCCCGCCCATCATGGGTAGCTGGCAGGCAGGTGGTGTTCTTTTACCAGCAGTGAGGATGGGCTTCCCCTCTGCTCTGGCAGAGACAGCATTCCTAGAGGACTCTTGATGTATTTTCATTTGCAAAGCTGGGCTTTGTAACTGTCACATGAGTTACGAGGCTCCAGTGTTTAACTGTACCTATCAATACCACCAGTGAGGCAATAGTACTAACCTCAAAGGTTTTTTTTAATGAAGACTGAATGACGTGATAGATCTAAATTGCCTCATCCATGGATACTTAAGGAGGTACGTGATAAATGGTCTTCATAGTTATTATTGGGGAATATGTGTTTTTTTCTTTTGTCTCCAGGCTGTTACCTGAGCTCAGCGCTTTACATTGAATTAAATATAAAATATATGCTTGATGAACAAATAAATGAATAAATGTAAGAAGCATTAAGTTAACAGCTTAGGGTTTCAGGACCCGAATTCTAGTGCAGGCTCTACCTTCTTTCCTGTGGAACCCTTCAGGAGTTGCTTGCCATTTCTGGACCTGAGTTTCCTCCTTCGTGTCCTGCAGTGTCGTCCCAAATGATCTCTATGACCCCTTCCAGCTAGGGATTTCTAAATTATTTAATCTGGAACTAACGACACCTGAATTAATGCTTGACTCTTGTCACTACCTAGAGACCCTATCTGATGCTTTACCTGATACCTGTAAATACCTGCGTCTTGCTATCCATGTGGGTTTCTTTTTGTGTAGACTGGCTTTCACATTTTGGGCTTTAGGATAAGATGGGATAGCTCTTCACCCTTTCACTTTATTTTATGTTACCGATTCTCAAGTGGGGCTAGTCTGGGCTATCAGGAGACATTTGGCAATGTCTGTAGACACTTTAAGTCATCACGGTGGGGATGGAGTGTTACTGGCAGGTAGTGGGTAGGCCAGGGATGCTGCTAACCATTCTACAATGCACGGGACCCCACCCCACCCTCCGTGCAGACACACCTACAATAAAGAATTATCTCACTTAGTATGGCAATAGCATTGAGGATGAGAAACTCCATTTTACATGGATAATATATTAGCAAAGAATGAGACTCTCCTAACACTGAGCTTGAGAGTGTGGCTCCCATCATCTGCCTGGTTGCCAGATGCTTGCAAGCAGAAGTCCAGGCTTAGTGATGAAAAGTGCACATAAAAATTCCCTGGTGTTTCAAAGGACTCAAAGGCACAATGAGGGAGCCTGTTATAGTGCATTCGACTTCTGTACGGAGAAAACACGTAACCTACCTGAATGAAGGCTTTCTGAATGGGTAAGGGCTGCAGCCTCTACAGGGGCCTGTTTTAGCTGGGGACATGTGGATTTTAGCTGTGTGAGTTATATCAACCTAAATGGGAATCATTATGCTGCCCTGCACCAGAAATTTACCCCTGAATGCGTAGCAGTAGCCCACAGATGGAGGCCACTGGAAGTGAGTTTCACTGGCAGGAAACGGGGAGAAGGACTACATGGGAAGCAGTGTTGGTTGCCAGCTCATGAATGGCTTCTGGCTGACTAGCCTGTGTAGCGACAGAGTAGGGCAAAGAGGGCAACATTATTTATGATGAGTAGGAACCTGGGTGACGCTGGGCCAGGTCGGTGGTCTCTGGTGCACCCCTCCTTCCCTTGTGGAGCTTCTTCTCTTCATTTCTTTGTGCTGCCACCTGGATCCGGTCAGTGTCCGAGGGTCACAGTGCTTCTGCCACCTCCCGGGAAAGTGGATGGTTAATAAACTCATTTCTCTAAGGTGTCAAGGATGCTGGTGGGCATTACCTTCTTCAGGATAATTTGTCATTTAAAGGAGTGTGATCAAGGAGACTCTGGGGCAGGGGTGTTTGTTTTTCTGGGGGGTTTGTAACAGTGCCTCTGCCTCTGTGCGAGTCCCTCGGATCCTGATTTGAGCTGCTGTGGAGTCATTTCTTGCACCTCACAATTTCTGGAAGCACGCTATTGTTAGGAAGTAAAATTCAATCGAGTAAATTTGAAGATCTAATGGGCTTTATTCAATGATACATGAGTTGGACAGCAATGCGTCCAATAGGAGGGACACTCTGAGCGGGTGTACAAAACGGAAGATTTTTATAGGGAAAAAGGTGGGGGCAGGGGGGTTATTAGCAAAAGAAAAGAAACGATTATTTTTAGATCAGGACATCTTTTTTGGGGTGGAAGGAAAGGCAAGGGCTTTGTCATGCAAATTGTTTCTTCTTACTTTGGGGGATGGGGAGGGCCCGTGTGACAGATGACCTTGCTGGTGCTTGACCAGAAAACTCCAGACTGGCTGATTAAGATTATATTTCTGGGAGAGGTTGCAAGTGCAATTAAATTGGATATTAAATCTAGGTTTGGTATCAAGAGCTTTTCGCAGAGCGATGCCATTCTGGGCCTGCAGTTTTCTCTTTAACCCTGTATAAGCAGTGAAGAAGTGGAGCCAGCGTGTCAGAGTGAAGGTGGTAGTCTGGGAGTCAGGGCCCTGGGTTCCTCTCCCCACATCCCACTCGGTCCTGAGGCACTTCCCTGCAATCACTCGGGCTCCATGGAGCAGTGCTCCTCGAGCTTTTCCTCAATGTGGTCCACGTAGAGAGAGAGATACTGTTCGTTCAGAGCCCGGAGTACTGCAAGAACTCTGCGGTAGGCTGCAGTGAAGGCCCAGCCGCTGTGAGAGCTCAGTGGATCGGTAGTTGTGTGTGGTCTAGTTTGCAAAACTGTGCCGGGAAGCACAGCATGAGAATTGTTGCCCTTGGGTGACCTCGACAAAGCTTGGCCACTCAAAAGCCTGGAGACTGAAAGGAGCGGGGGATTTAAGCCACCGTGTTACCTGGCATCATACCAGAGCCCAAGGGACTGAATTCATTCTTTAAAGCGTTAAGTCAATATTCACGGAGCACCTACTGTGTACCAGAGGCTCCTCTAGCTCCTGGGGAGTCAGGCAATAACAAATCCCTGCCTTCATGGAGTTTATATTCCAGTAGGGTAGGGGAGGGAAACAAACTATAAATAAATAAGTAAGTAAATAAATGAATAAATAAAGAAATAAATATATCGTCAAGAAATTTATAAAATAGTGCAGGATGAAGGCCGAGCCCGTGTATGTGTGTTAACTGAGATAGAGTGGTGGACGAGGATGCTCTCAGGAAGGGTCTCCGGGCTTGGAACCGGAGCCAACCGTGAGAGGTGCCGAGGGTCCCACGCCCAGAGCAGTGTGGGTAAAGGTCCCGCCGCGAGACTGCGGTCAGCATGCTGAAGAAACAGTGGCGCCCAGTTTTTGTCTTTGAAAAGCTTTTAATGAACCCATGCCAATTTTCAGCTACGTTTGACAAATTTTATTTATTTTTATTTTTCTATTTTGAGAGTCTGTTTATTACAGCTGAGGACACCCAAACAAGGAAGGGACTAGAGTGGAAGAAGCAACAAGAGAGAGCCCAGGCGGGGCTCTGCTCGGCTCTCTAGAAATGCTATGGGAACGAAGTGAGCCAAGGCGGGGCTGCTGTCAGTTCACTGGAGGGGCAGAGAAATAGGGGCCTTGGAGTCAGGCTTGGGGCTTAGCCCTGGATGAGCTGCAGCTGTCCGCTGCTCCCCTGGCTGCAAGTCTCATGAGGACCTTCAGAGTTTAGGAGAAGGAAAATTCACTCAAAAAGGAGATTGGAGATAGTTTTTGTATTTGACCTTTCCCTCAAGCCAGTGAGAACTATTGTAATCTATCGTTATCTATTTTTACGTGAGTGGAAATGAGGTTTGAGGACTTGGAATGAGTTGGCCTCCCATGATGCTTTGGAGTGTGGAAGTAGCAGGGCTAACTACAAAATCGCCTGGGATTTTGTTAACTCATTTTTACGTAGAAGCTAAAAGATATGTGGATATTTATGGACAGATAACATTTTGAGCACCTATTTTTGAGTTCCATTAAGTAATTTTAAAGGAATGATTTTATTTATTCTTCATAGCACAGCTATAAGATAGGTACTATTACGAATCCATTTTATAGGTGAGAAAAGTGAGATACATAAATAGCTAAGTAATTGGGTGAAACTGGTGAGTAGCAAATGGCAGAAGCAGAGTTTGAGCTCAGCAGACTGAGGATGACTAGGGTCTCCATGCCATGTGTTCAAGATTTTCCAAGTGGGGGCGGGGTTGACACGGCCTTTCTTCACCTGAGCGACAAGGGCCACTGGTGGGTCTTGCTTAATTCTGGCAAGGATCTGTTGAAACATCCAGGAAACTTTCCAGTGCTTTTTGTATTTAAACACAAGACCCTGTGTCTATTTTCCCGTGAGGGAGGCTTTTCTGCCAGGAAGTAGGGAAGTTCAATCATTAATCCTTGAAATGTCACTCAAGCCACTCTCTACCTACCATGTCTATTTACTGAACTGTGTGAGCAGTGGAAGATGGAAAGTTGAACTTCAAAATTTTGGACTCCTGCAACCTCCTTTGAGTGGGATCCACTAAGTACCTTGTACAAATAAGAAACATTTTTAAAGGTTTTATTTATTACTTTTTAGAGAGAGGGGGAAGGAAGAAGAAAGAGAGATAGAGAAACATTGATGTGCGAGAGATACATCAATCAGTTGCCTCTTGCGCACCTTCAACTTGGGACCTGGTCTGCAACTGAGGCATGTGACCTGACAGGGAATTGAACTGGCAACCTTTAGTTTGCAGGTTGGTACTCAAGCCACCAAGCTACATGAGCCAGGGCTAGGAACATTTTCTAAGTGTAGAAGTAATGACCTCATGTCTTGCCATCACCTTTCTTCATTGCTCCTTCGATATGTCATGACAGTGACTAATCGCAGCCTTGTGATGCCCAGCCTTCAGTTCAGAGAAGCTGCACATTTCCCAAGTTTTAGTGGGTTGGGGCATCAAGAAAGAAGCTTCTCTCATCTTTCTGCATCATTCCCTTGTTGTGGGGTGATCAGAGCTGGAGTTCAGGTGAAACTTCCTGGATCTTTTGTGGTTAAATTCTGTGCAAGGGCCCCAGGTTGGTGGCTTTGGAGAAATACGCCATTATAGCAGTATCAGTATCAAAACACACACATTACATAAGAAAGAGCTCACTTCTACTTGCAATAATCAGAACACTCTTTCAGAAGAGACAGTTATAAGCTTGGTCTCCTAAAATAAATCGATTTGCATAACAATTCAACCTTGCAAATGACAACTCCAGAGAAAAAGCCCTTAGGCAACTGTCTCTCCCTGGGCAGCTTCCACCAGGTAGGTGATGGGAATGCTCAGACCTGCTTCAGGGACCACTGTGTAGTTCTCATCAAAGCACAGAGACAATACACTGTCCACAATTCAGTCACTTATGCACTGTCTCTTACAAGCTACATGACCTTGGAAAGATCACTGGCTATCTCTAAACCTCTATGTCCTTAGTAACATATTAGGGACAATAATACTCATGCCAAAGAATAGATTATAAACTGGGTTTGTCAGGGCTCTGAGTAGCACACAACAGAAGCCAGCTCTGGCTGAGTGAGGCAGAGATGTTTTATTCGTTGGAAGCACCACCTGAAATGATGGGGAACCAGATGTGATGGATGTGCAGAAAGGACAACAGCTAAAGAGTTAAGCCATGAGGCCAGTCTGGAAGGGGCACTCTCATCCTGCTTTTGTCTCTCGCTGCTTCCTGCTCAAGCTCTGGTGCAGGCACAAGTGCTTGCCTAAAACTGCTGCACATTCTCCACTTTGGAGAGTAGGGAGGCAGGCTCAGCTTCCCAGCACGAGGAACTGGGGGAGAATTCCTTACACATAAGAAGGAGAATCAGATGATGGACACCCCAAATAAACACAAGTGTTCACCCTCTGAAGATGAAATGGTATTGTATTCCCAAACAGTACCCAGTAACAGTTGGTTGTGAACAAATGTGAGTTCTATTTTTGCCTCCCTTTCGTTCAATACATTTACTGTTGATGGTAGTGTTAATAAAATTTATAAAGCACATTCAAGTGATTTGTAGCATTAACTCACTCATTTATTATTATTATATTATCATCATTACTTGCCTTTCTATAGCTGTTTTAGGGGAACTGTGCCACAGGCCCCTAACAGCAGTATTTGAAAGACAATGAAAACAGGTTCCTGCAAAACTCAAAAAATATCACTTTATTTTATTTGCATGACTTTTAGACTTTTCTATAACTTCAGAAACTCTGCTCTTATTCTTCTCTGTTCATCGTATAAAAACTCAACTTATACCTTCAGTATTTTGAATATGACGGAGTTTAAATATAAACCTTATAAGTGCTGAGCAGTGGACAAGGATACTTTGGAACGTGATTTGTGTGTCTAGCTCTACTCTGCTTGTTTTCTTCCTTAGCGACTAAGTCACTCCTTGGAAATAAATGAGTCACTTACAGAGACTCATGCAGACCCTCAGGCCCTCGGGGCGCACTTTCAGTGACTGGAGAAAAACAGACTAAATGTGTGGGTGTTAAGTCCAGCCCAATTCATCTGCTCTGCATTTCCCTTTAGCTATTCGAGTTGTTTAGGAAGCAGGATAACTTATTATTACCACAGCGAAGCCGAAGCCGAGTTTAAAACGCTTATTTATCACTCGCTGGCTGTGTGACCCCAAGGCAAGTTATTTCGCCTTTCTGAACTGCGGCTCTCTTGTCACGGGGTTGGTCTGGGAATTTTGTAAAGCATTGTCTGTAAAGTGGCTAGTGGAATGCCTGGTTCTGGTTTGTAATTTACTCTCAGTTGTGGATGATGTAGAGACCACTGAAGATAAATTTATGTTCTGTTCTACTAAATCTATTGTGTTTTCTCTCCTTTCCATTAGACATATGGAGTAGCAGTGTGGTGATGATAAACTCCAAACCCTTTGAGGGCAGGGACAGTGTTTAATTAATTTGCCTTCCTGGGTTAGTAAAGTGCTCTGCCCAGAGAACAGAATCTGTGCCCATTTAGTGATAGATGATGTGACTAGGACTCGTGCATGAATCTTTAGGGTGATTGAAAAAGAATTCTGGAGTTTTGGACAATCATGCAACAGGCTATAGACAAATTCCATAATATCAATAGGTCTGGTTAAGAAACAGGCTTCACTTGGGAAATTTATAAAACGAGGGTTAGTAAGGAAAGACAATACACAGTCCTGAAATTGCTTGTTATCCCCAAGAAGAGGCAACCTGGGGCCAGTTTGATCTGCTGAACAAGCTGTGGGGCTACACATCAGGGCAGGAAATGTGTCCCCTATCACCATGCTTTCTTACAGGTGCTGTGTCATGAATGTGTGCATTCTCCTAAAATTCGTGTGTTGAGATCCTCACCCTCAGAGTAATGGTACTAGGAGGCGGGACCTTTGGGAGCTGCTTAAATTGTGGGGGTGGAGCCTCATGAATGGGATTAGTGCTCTTACAAAAGAGACCCCCACAGAGATCTTTCACCCCTTCCTACTGTGTGAAGACTTGTGTATCTAACATCACAAATCTAACATCACAAAGTAGCTTTGGTCAGTGAGTGTGGTGGGGAGGGAGAAGACAAATATACTGCATGGAATTCAGATACTCTGGATTTGGGTGCTGCTGGGAAAACTAGCTGCTGGGGGTTGTCTGGGAAAACTAGCTTCCCAGGGCCCAGAGATTTGGGGGCCTGTGGGTCATTGCAGGTCCTCCTGCTGGGGGAACCAGTGCTGCGAGACAGGGTAAGCCCCAGTGCCAGCTAGCTCATTGTTCAGACAAGTGTGAGAAAACCCCTGGTCATTTTTAGACCATCCTGATTATGATACATAGAACTACCTACAGACACCATGCTTCTATGCTATTACTGAGATAGTTTAACAACAATAATGCTGTTCCTTATGGTTGCTTTGTTGCTTTGATAATATTACTATTTTATGTTTCTTCTCAAGGGTTTCTGTTTCTTAAGTTTTACTTTCTCTGAAGGTTTTTTTTTTTTTTTTTTTTTTTTTTTTTTTTTTTTTTTTTTTTTTTTTTTTTTTTTTTTTTTTTTTTTTTTTTTTTTTTTT